>PVJH01002581.1:0-35974 GCA_004026705.1 Nesogale talazaci | reverse complement strand
CTCTATGGATTTTAAATAACTTACATTAGTCAAGTGTTACCAAGTGAAAGGTCAACTGTTTGAATCCACCATCCGCTCAGTGGGAAAAAGATATGCCAGTCGGCTTCCATAAACATTTGTAGTTTTGGAAACTGTAGGGCAGTTCTTCCCTGCATTGTAAGGTCACTGTGAGTCAGACTTCATGGATTGGGTTTGGGTTATTATAGTATGTGAGTTTTGTGAGTTTTGATATGATAGAGTTATGAAGTAGTGATCGTAACATAGCTACAATTTAATAAGTACCCCTTTCCTCTTAAAATTTTAACAAGCACAAATGTTTTGAGAATGAAGATGGCAACAAATGTGCAGATGTGCTTGGCATACAGTGTGTGCATGTATGAATTATAATAAGAGTTGTATGAGCCCCCAATAAAATGATTTTTTTTAATTTAACTAATATATACCCTTTAAAATCATCATTTGTAATATCTGCCTTTTATTGATTGGGGTTTTTCTTAGTTCACTTAGAAATATTGTGGTTACTAAATAGTTCAGTTATTTTAAGTTTAAGATCAGGAAAGAGGATGTTGGACTTGTATCCCTTTGTCATGTCCAATCTGTGTAGCACAAGGAACTGCAGAAGCTGAAGTGTATGAAAAAGGTGGCATTATGATTGAGGGACACTCATTAACATCCTGAAGTATGTATATGATACACCCGCCTTTCTAAAAATGCAGGAGACTTGAACCACTCTCAGATGAAGATCAAAGGCTACAGCTTTCGGTATGGATCGTACTTAAACATGAAGAAGACAAAAATCACCACAACTGGACAAATAAACAACATCACGGCCCATGGAAAAAGAGTGAAGTTGTCGAAGATTTCCTTTTACCTGGACCCCAGCCAACAGTCATGATATGTAGAATGGTCTTATCAGCTCCAAAAGATCACTTACAAATGTTAAAAAGCCAGCACATCACTTTGAAGACTGAAGCCCCCCATGATGTTTTCACTTGTCTCAGATGCATTCAAACTTGACCTTGAGTAAGGAAGACTATGGAAGAATTGATGTGTTTGAATGATGATATTGCAAAGGATAGTAAATAGTCTATGTATTGTTAGAACAACAAACAAGTCTTTCTTGAAAGAACTATAACCAAAATCTGTCAAAAGTAATGGTGAGTGTGTTGGTCCGGGGTGACTAGAGAAACAAATTCATAGACACTCGGGCTGAGCCCCGGTGGCATAGCGGTTGTGTGTGGGACTGCGGCCCACTGGGACGGAGGTTCAATTCCAGCAGTGGGTCTGGGCCTCCTACTCTCACCACCGGAGAGCAGTGATGCCCCCCCCAAAAAAAAAATTCATAGACACTCATGTGTATAAGAAAAAGCTTTATATACAAGAGCAATTGAATATGGAGAAAACAGCCTAACCCAGTGCAGATCAAGTCCCTAAGTGTGATATTAGCCCATATGTCTGATACTCTATAAATTTCTCTCCAGAATAACGAAACACACACATTGTCACCAACTGCAGGAAGATCACAGGCCAGCCGGTGGAAAGTCTTGTGGATCCAGTGATGTTGTAAAGATCTCAGGCTGGCAGGGCTCTCCACGAAGCTTCTCGGGCTCTAGCACAGCTCCATGTCAGAAGGAATGTTTCACAGGGATTGAGCGTGTGTTCTGCCTCCAGCGAGCTATTTATCTTAGTGCTCAGGCCTCCAAACGAGGTCATCAAGCTGTGACCTGATTGACAGGTGAACCTCCGCCCCTTCACCCTTCAGTGTCAAATTGACAACAGATTATGTAACTACCACACTGAGACTTCATCTCACATTGTTTGGACACATTATCAGAAAGTCTAGTCCTTGGAAAAGGCCATCATGCTTGGTAAAGTCGAGGATCATTGAAAAAGAGGAAGACCCTTAATAAGATGAACGGACAGGGCTGAACCCCGATGGCGTAGTGGTTGTGTGCAGGACTGCAGCCCACTGGGACGGAGGTTCAATTCCAGCTCACAGGAGCAAAGGCTGGGCCTCCTACTCCCACCACCAGAGGGCAGTGATGCCTAAAAAAAAAAAAGGGACAGAGCCCCAATGGCGTAGTGGTTGTGCGTGGGACTGCGGCCCACTGGGACAGAGGTTCAATTCCAGCAGTGGGCCTGGACCTCCTACTCCCACCGCCGGAGAGCAGTGATGCTCAAAAAAAAAAAAAAAAAAAAATTTTTTTTTTAATTAAAAAAAATTAAAAAAAGATGAACAGACACAGTGGCTGCAATAGTGGGCCTAAACATGACGATAATCGTGAGGATGGCAGAGAGTGGGGTCCCCGTGAGTCAAGACAGACTCAATGCACCGAACAACCTGATTTCTAAATATCATACTTACGATCTTTATTAAAGTTATCAGTCAAGGGTTGAGCCCCGTGGCGTCAGTGGTTGAGTGCGAGACTGCGGCCCGCAGGCTTGACGGTTCAAATCCAGCGGCTGCTCTCAGGAGCAGCACTGGATAGCTCCCACGACCACCAGAGGGCAGTGATGCCCCCTCCAAAAAAAATTATCAGTCAAGTTAAAAACCAAAACCTTTTAGTGATTTGGACTTGACCTTTGGAGCTTCTGTTTGAGTAGGGCTAGGGTACTTAAGGCAAGACTCTGGTGGCATTGTAAGTTTTACTCGTTAGGCTGCCAACTGATGGATCGCTATGTTGAACCCATTAGCCATTCTTTGACAGAAAGATTAGACTTTCTCCTCCTGTAAAGATTTGTGACCTTAGAAACCCACAGGGACAATTCTGCTGTGTCCTATAAGGTACCTATGAGTCAGAATCAATTCGATGGTAGAGTGTGAAGCTTAGAGGGTATATAAGATATAATTATCCCTCTCTTTCACTCCTTCCATTTCAACCCCTATCATAGAAAGTATCCTTTCAGATGGTATGAGGAAGAAGAGGAGACCTGGTGGCTCAGCGGATCAGCACTAAGCTGGTAACCAAGTGGTCAGCAGTTCAAGCCCAGCATGCAACAGTAAAGGCCATGGAAGCCTATAGGGTCGATTCTACTCAGGCCTGCAGGGTGGCTTTGTGTTGGAATTTGTGATTTGGATTTGATAGGAATCAAACAATGAACTGTCTTGAAAACTGATCGCAAGTCTGAACTCATGAGGAGGTGGAGTTTTAGTTGGAATAATTAAGGTAAATTGACCTTAAAAACCTTAGACGGCAGGCCAAAGAACCACTTAGTGAGGTTATGTGTATGTGTAGGACAATTGTGGTCTAGACCTGAGGTGGTAAGTTGAGGAAGCTAAGGGAAAAACCAGGTCATTCTGAAACCTTTTATAGAATGAAGTATATATTTCTGGCCTTAAAGGAGGTCAGAGGAGAGAGACAAAAAATAATTGTGATGTAGTACAATTATCACTGAACCCATGAGCACTTGAGGAAGGCATGCCACCCGGAATAAGCCTTGAAAATACGGGGTCCCTGCAGGGTCCAGGAGAACTCTGAGTTGGACAGGGTCAGAGCAAAAAAGAACTGGGATTTAGAAGAATAGAAAGTTGCTTAATACTAAGCTATAATTATTAAATGGGAAAGACAAGAATCCCAGCTAGCCTCCAAAGTAGGTGTCTCATCCTCAGATTTCTGCATGCTTTGATACTATGGATAGGATCCTCCCCCATGAGGAATCTTGGAAGTGAAAGATGATCCAACATGATCTTTGTAATCAGATTAAGTCCCAAAAATAATGCATTCCGTTCTAAGAATCTTTATATATGGAAGGTAGCAAATTCACTGGAAAGGCCAAAGAGAGCCCTCGTACATTGTCAGCGTGACTGTATTTTTGTATAGCCACGGCAGAAAGCAATATGGTGCTCCCTCAAACACCCAGGAATAGTATTGCCATACCTTAATCCCTCCCCTAGGTATATATCCTAAAGATATTAGTCATTAACATGAACAGACATATGCACATCACAGTAGTGCAGCACTATTCACACTAGCAAGAAGATGGAAACAGCCTAAATGCCCACCAAGAGAAGAAATGGATAAAGAAACTGTGGTAGATACAAATGATGGAATGCTATGATTGTGTGTGTATGTGTATGTGTGTGTGTGTGTGTGTGTGTGTGTGTGTGTGAGTTAAAAAGCAAGTTTATTAAAGAGAAAGAGAAAAAGTAGGAAAAAGAAGAAAGACCTGCACAGGTTGAGAGAGACCAAGTCCTATGCACGGGCCATCCCCAGAGAAAGGCGGGAGGAGACCGGAATACTATGAATTTCTTAAAAAGAAAACAATGACGAAACCATGAAGTGTATGTCACAGGTGGAACTGTAAAATATCCTGCTGAGTGAAAGTAACCAGGCAAAAAAGGACACATGCTTAGAGGAGCCCACTGCTATCCAAAATAAGATGTTCTTTCCAAAGGGGACAGGCTTTGGAGATTGGAGGGGGACAAGGGCTGGGAAGAGAAGAAAAAACAACAGGGTAGACAGTGGAGGAATGTTAACTTGGGTAAGATGGAAGTTGGTCATCCACAGGAGAAGAGAAACCAAGGGGTGGGGAGTGGGCAAACTCTAGGGGGTGCTGATGAGAGGCTTCAGACCTCTGAATACCAAATAGATGGTCTGAAATGTAAACCTCCACCTAAATCACAATTTAGAAATTGAAAAGATAAGAATAGCATCATTATACAACGACACCTCTTATACATCATTATACATGACATCATTATACAATGACATTATACAATGAGTCCAAGTGAAGAGCTCTCTGTGTACTAAAAATAGAGATAATCACCTGGTTCTTAAGAACATTAAAATGAAGGCCCAAGTTTGTGCTGATTACATTGCGCTCCAGTGGTGAGATGGATAGATACGCATAGGTGATACTGTACAGACTATTCCGACACAGAGCTGATGTATGTCTGGGGTTTTTTTAGCTAGACTTGCAAATTTTTTTTTGGGAGGGGGGCATCACTGCCCTCTGGTGGGAGACCCAGCCTTGTTCCTGGAGAGCTGCTGCTCTGCCCAACCCAGTGGGCCGCAGTCCCGCACTCAACCACTACGCCACCGGGGCTCAGCCTGCAAATCTTTTTATAAGCTGCTCTCCAACAGGTTTCATTCTTTGTGGTTAGCAGTTTAACTTGTAACCACTTGGGCTAGGAAGGTTTCATTCTTTTAGATTACAAGAACAATGAAGAATAAAGTGTGTAAGATTCAGTGTTGTATAGTTTTAATGTTTTGTGATCATGACTTACCTGATTTTGTTTATGCCAGGGAACACGTGCCAAGTGTACAGTCATATAGGTATGGTCTCGAATTAAGCCTACGAAAACAAATTTTCTTTTTGTATTTTCTTTACAGTCTGCACCCTCTCTATTTCTTAAAAGCAATTTTGAGTACTTAAGAGGCAATTACAGAAAAGCTGTGAAACTTCTAAATAGTTCAAACATTGCTGAACATCCAGGATTCATGAAAACAGGTAAAAGAAAATTGTGAAATATTACTATTTATTTCTTAGATCTTTTACTTCTTGTTGCTTGGTTTCCTTTCCAGACTTCTTCAGTAGAATTAGGTATAGGGGTTTATACTAGTTTTAATGGAAATGTCTTGATATTTCTGCTGTAAAAAATTTTAACCTAACTACCTCTACCATATTTGAATTTAAATCATTTTTAAAAATCTTTTTGTTGGGGGCTCATGCAACTCTAATCACAATCCATACATCCATCATGTCCAGCACATTTGTACCTTTGTTGCCACCATCATTCTCAAAACACTTGTTTTGTACTTGAGCCCTTGGGATCAGTTCCTAGAATGCACTCTGTGTGATAGCAAGACTGTTCACATCCCCAGACTAGAGTCAGAGGGGCTTCAGCAGAGGCTTAATTCCTTCAAGTGGATTTTGGACTACTGCAGACATCCATAGCCTTCTGCAAGCAGAGTGTTCAGAATTTAAGCTCTAATACCATTCCCTTCTTTGGATTTAATAATGGGTAATCCTTAGATCACACAGACTGGTGTGTGGACTTAGGTCACACTTCACTTGGCTGGCTGTTCATTTGAAGACAAGCCATACCAACCCCAGATACTATTCTTTCTGATTGCGGGCACCATCTAGTGTCTTCACCACACTTTTACAATAGCAGTCACATCTTCAGTGATGTCATCATGAAGGCGAATATTGACACAGACCATAGCCATAAGTTTTTAAGGCCCCAGATGCTCCTGGACAAGCTAGGTTGTTGCACATTCACATTATGAGCTATGTTATGCCAGTTGATTAAATTGCTCCCCCCCCCCCCACAGCATCTTAAAGTAGTCAGTTCACCCTGAAAGTTGTTTGAATACGCCTACGAAAAAGCCTGCACAATGATACCCACTTGGTTGTACTTGGGTGTACTTGGTTGTACATGAGAGGGCTTCAAAAAGTTTGTGGGAAAATTCCATTATCTTTTTTTGGGGGGGAGGAGCATCACTGCTCTCTGGTGGTGGGAATAGGAGGCCCAGCCCCACTGCTGGAATTGAACCTCCATCC
The DNA here is from genome assembly GCA_004026705.1 of Nesogale talazaci. Lineage (NCBI taxonomy): Eukaryota > Metazoa > Chordata > Mammalia > Afrosoricida > Tenrecidae > Nesogale > Nesogale talazaci. The sequence goes on along the minus strand of PVJH01002581.1, from coordinate 29,467 downwards.
CAGTGGGCCGCAGTCCTGCACGCAACCACTACGCCACCGGGGCTCAGCCCCATTATCTTAAATTATATTTTTCACCAGCTTTTTGAAGCCTCTCCATATATAGATCAATAATAAAAACTGATCTCAAGAGAACATTAGAAAATTTTCAGTTTTTCCCAAATTTCAATCGTTTTGGGAAATGCTTTGTAGGCACTTAGGAAGAATTGTGCGTAGGTTTACCTTAAGCTAGATAAGCACAGTTCTTTTATGAGTATGAACAGTAAAATTTTCCTATGGTCGTGTTCATTTCTTTTCCTCAGGTGAATGTTTGAGGTGCATGTTCTGGAATAATCTCGGTTGCATCCATTTTGCCATGAGCAAGCACAATTTGGGGATTTTCTACTTTAAAAAAGCTCTTCAGGAGAATGACAGTGTCTGTGCCCAGCTCAGTGTGGGCAGCACAGACCCAAGTAAGTGCCATGCCGGGTACCTTTTGTGTGGTACCGCACGGGAATGTCCTGTACACTGACATGGAATCCACACTGGCTACAAGCATGGTTGGGGGAAGGGGTGGTTTCCAGCAGATCACACCACTTTAGGATGTTGGGTAAGACTCGGACCCCATGGCCATACCTTTAAGAAAATTCCTAAGGTCCACGCTTCTAATATTTGTTTTATGTGGATTCTTGAGCTGAGATACTTAACATCATGTAATTACTCAGCTATTTCCATATAGAATATTTAATTGATGAAAAAATTGTTTTTGGGGCTGAGCCCCGGTGGCGTAGTGGTTGTGCGTGGGACTGCGGCCCACTGGGATGGAGGTTCGATTCCAGCTCCCAGGAGCAAAGGCTGGGCCTCCTACCCACCACCAGGGCAGTGATGCCTAAAAAAAATAAAGAAAGAAAGAAAGAAAAAATTGTTTTTGGGCTGAGCCCCGGTGGCATAAGTGGTTGAGTGCGGGACTGCGGCCCGCGGGCTTGGTGGTTCAAATCCAGAGGCGACTCTCAGGAGCGGCACTGGGTAGCACCCACGACCACCAGAGGGCAGTGATGCCCACACACACACACACACACAATTATTTTTAGGGCTGAGCCCTGGTGGTGTAGTGGTTATGTGCGGGACTGCGGCCCACTGGGACGGAGGTTCAATTCCAGCAGTGGGGCTCGGCCTTCTACTCCCAGCTCCAGAGAGCAGTGATGCCCCCACCCCCAAAAAAAATTATTTTAAAATTATTTTTATTTATTTATTTATTTTTGATCATTTTATTGGGGGCTCATACAGCTCTTATCACAATCCATACATCCATCCATTGTATGCAAAGTACATCTGTACACTTGTTGCCAATGAAATTTTTATCCAGACTCGACAGCAGTCTTATTTTATTAAGGACTGTGAAACTTATGTCTGAGTATGCCATCGTTATTGTAGATGTGGTACCCTGATTTGTATTTCCATAGTAAAGTCTCTATGCCACGCTGGAAAAAAATTTTTTTTAAGGATCTTTCCTATAGTCTCAGACTGGGCCAGGTGGTGCTAGGCGTGGCTGATCCAGCCCTGCTTTCCCCTGTCTGGAGCTCATGGCATGGAAGACCCCTCTGTCTCTGCCAGCACAGGCAGTCCTGATCTGCAGGCGATGGGTGGGGTGGGGTGGGGTGGAGACTATGGGTGAGAGGTGACAGTATACAGGGTAGCCTCAAAATACACCGTGGAATAATTATTGTCACTTACTTGCAGTCTTAGGCTAAATTCTCACCCAATTTTTATCGCTAGGTAAAAAATTTTCTGGGAGACCTATGTGTACCTTACTAACCAACAAACGGTATGAGTTACTGTATAACTGTGGGATCCAGCTGCTTCACATCGGAAGACCTCTCGCCGCCTTTGAGTGTCTGATTGAAGCCGTGCAAGTTTACCATGCAAATCCCCGCCTCTGGCTGCGACTGGCTGAGTGCTGCATTGCTGCCAATAAGGGGGTGAGTGCCGCTTGACTCTGAGCCATGGCCCTCCACCCCACTTGTTCCACGAAGAGCACAGAAGACCTAAGGACGTAGGGGACGCATCCCCTTCATAACTGTTCATAAATTGATTATGAAGAGACAATTTGAGGCTGAGCCCCGGTGATGTAGTGGTTGTATGTGGAACTGCAGCCCACCAGGTTGCCGGTTCAAATCCAACAGCTCTCCAGGAGCAAGGCTGGACTTACTACTCCCACCAGGGCAGTGATACCACAAAAAAACAAAGATACGATTTGAGACAGAAAATGTCACTTTAGACAGTCATCTGTTAGCAATTAGGTTCTCAGTAAATGGCATGTCTGGGCAGTTACAGAAGAGGGAAGCCAGTAAGAAGGCCAGGTCTTCTGGAACCTGGATCTGTGAGGGGAGGGGCCCAGACATCTGCTGGTGTGAGAACGGGGTGTGCGATCACATGGTGTGCGCACGGGTAAAAGAGCTTTGAGCTTCGTGTCCTTCCATGCCTGGCCTCTGAAGTCCATGTAGAGGTTGCCAGGCTGTTCCTCCAATGCCGCGACCCTTTTATACAGTTGGGCATGTTGTGGTGACAGCCCCCCTCCCAACCACAAAATTATTTTCATTGCTACTTCATAACTGTAATTTTGTTACTGTGATGAATCGGGCAACCCTGTGAAAGGGTCATTTGACATGCCAAGGGTTGTGACCCCCAGGTTGAGAACCGCTCCCTAATGCACATCTGTCGGCAGTGGCTCTGAGTAAGAGGCCAGTTGCCTCAGGGTCTGTGCCTAGATGCTCTGCAAAGGGCACTGAAGGAGGCCCTTTCACTCCCAGATGGAGAGGTCAGTGAGAGGGATGGAAGAGTGGATTGGATCAGAATTACCATGTGCCCTGTCACCCCACCTCCTACCCACTCCCCCATGACTGACTCTTTGGCGTATTGGGACTGGGGATCTCATAGACTGGCCTGCCTTCTGGATGTGATAGGAAATGCTGGCCCTCCCTCCTCACTGCTGAGCACACTTCCTGAGAACAGCGACAGGAAAACCTACAGAAAGTAGCCCCTGCGTAAGGTGAAAACCTGTCAGCACAGGCGAACGCTAGTAATTCAGGGAGCAGATGAGGGCCAAAACTCGGAGGACGGCCTTATTTAGGGTCTCTTGCAAGTTTCCTCCTCTGACAGTACAGTCTTTGCACTTGTATGTTGCCCTCTCCTAGTGAGGAATATTTGCAATTTCCTTCTCCACCATGCTTCCACCTTCCTGGACTTTGGTGAGTTTTACTGTTTTTTTTTTCTGCAGTAGAAATAGGGAATTGGTCGATGCAGCTGCCTTGGGGTTTAAAAGATTTGAGTTCAGCACTGGTGGAAGGGATGAGGGTGTCTTTGAAAGTCTTTAATGATTTATCAAATGTTAGTTGGCTTTCTGAAAGCCAAAAATCTGAATAAATTTAAAATGTACTGATCATGTACAATTCGAGGCACAGGAAGCTGTAGCAATTGCTTCTTCGCTATAGTCCTTGCATGGCTCTCCATGTTGGGAATCTCTATAATTCCTGGTGAGTTACTTCTTCTTGGGAGTAGAGACACACAGTTAAACAAAGCCACCACCGTGGGGGTGATTCCAGTTCACATCGATCACCCTCGAGAACCCAGTATGTTCCTGAGCATTTCCCCACTTGTCTTTCAAGAAGTTCTACAACAACTGGGAAAAAAAACCAGGGCTGGTGACTTCTGGTCACCATAACTCCGTTGGTACATGAGAGAACACATACAATCTACACTGTTAATGGAAAAGAAAGGAAAAACAAAAACTTATTGCCCCTGAGTATTCTGACTCCTAGTGACTGCAACAGAGTAGGGCCCCCCCTCCTGGGGGGGGACTCCAGAGGGTGTACATCTTTATGGGAGTAGAAAACCTCATCTTCCTCCCAAGGAGTGGCTGGTAGTTTTGAACTGCCGACCTTGTAGTTCGCAATTCATCTCATAACCCAATAGGCCACCAGGGCTCCTTGTTAATCAAATTTAGTTGCCACAAATAATGTAACTCTGGATGTACTTTTCCTCAGAAAAAAAAACTTGAGGTGGCCTAAATAATCGTAGAGTAAACCTGATGACACTGTCAGGTAAGTATTAAATTGCTAACCACACAGTCAGAAGTTCAAACCCACCAGCCACCCCTTAAGAGGAAGACGGGTCTGTCTATTCTTAGGCTGAATCACAGCGCATTTGTTTTGTGGATTGGTTTGGTTTTGCCTTCAGGGTGAGGCTCCTACAACCAAGGTATTGTAAAACAATGAATATTTCAATTAGGCAACCTTCCACTCCGAAACTAATGTGGCACACTTTCTGGCTATTGGTATATTAGTAAAGGTCTGGTTTTCCGATGTGATTTTTTTTTAAAGTGCCTTTCCATCACGGCCAGTTTGCTTCCACTCAAAATGAGTTCTGATCAGTTTTGTTGTCATTTTTAAGCATCGTAACGAATACACCAGGGAGTGCGTGTTTTGAAATTCATACATGGAATGTAACCCTAATAAGATGCATTAGAGGGCAATAAGTGACAGTGCAGAGGCATTTATGTGTAGGGGAAGACTGACTGCTACAGAGTTCAGGTCTGTAAGTCTGCATTGGAAGTCTCTGGCCGGTTCCTCAATGCATGAGTGAGTCCAAAAGTCTCGCTGTTGAGTGTTTACAGTCCATCCCTGCGCGGGCTTCCTCCGAACGGGACATGTCCACATTGTCTCGGCCATCAACAGGTGCTGCCCAGAGTCCTCAGTGACAGCCTTGTCTGAGACTCGTGGGGATCCCTTCAGAAGAGGATCCAGTCAGCACAGTGGTTTGGAGGGATGGGGACTCGGCCTATTCAGATCAAGACAGAGAAGTCAGCACAGGTTATAGCAACTATTTGGGAGGCAGGCACTCCCAAGAGTTAATCTTAATTATCTCAAACAAAAAGGTAGGATGGCCATAGAAATTTCTAGAAAATTGCAATCTCTGTTGGTGGGAGAAGAAGGAAAAAAAAGACCTGGAAAGTTGCCCTACAGGACTTTTTTTGAAAACAGTGCACCTGCTTCTTCAGTGGTAGCAATCACGGTCCTCTAAGAATTTCATGAGGAAACCTTGGAACCCCATCTCTGATCTTGGCCCTTCAGACTTCCACTTGCTTCCACGTCGCCACACTATTTTGAGTCCCCCAAGGAGGCCCAGCTGTAAATTAACATGATATTGATTGAAGAGGGCAGAATTCTTTGGGGAAGGGTTAGAAGGATGGAATCGCCGCCTTCTGGAATATATGGACCTTCTAGATGGAGGGTATGTAAGAAAACAATTGTTTCAACATTTTCTTTTTAAGGCATCACTGCCCTGGTGGTGGGAGTAGGAGGCCCAGCCTTTGCTCCTGTGAGCGGGAATTGAACCTCCATCCCAGTGGGCTGCAGTCCCGCGCACAACCACTGCACCACCAGGGCTCAGCTCAACCTTATTTTTTAATGATTTTATTGGGGCCTTTTATAGCTCTTATAACATTCCATACATCATTTGTATCAAGCACACTTGTACACATGTTGCCATCCTCATTTCCACATATTTTCTACTTGAGCCCTTGGTGTAAGCTCCTCTTTCCCCCTCCTTTATTTATTTTTTTTTTAATAAATCATTTTATTGGGGACTCCAACATTTTGATATTTTAATGATCACAGGCTTTTCTACTTCGTAGATGGCCAGAATTGTGCTCGTGTATTTCTTAACATATGTCTCTTTTTTTTTTTAATCTTTTTTTTTTTTAATGTGGGCATCACTGCCCTGGTGGGAGTAGGAAGCCCAGCCTTGCTCCTGGAGAGCTGCTGCTGGATTTGAACTGCCAGCCCTGTGCGCCGCAGTCCCGCACACAACCACCTTGCCACTGGGGCTCAGCAATCTTTTTGTGTGTGTGTGGGCCTCACTGCCCTCTGGTGGTCGTGGGAGCCACCCAGCACTGCTGGATTTGAACCGCCAAGCCCGCAGGGCCGCAGTCCCGCACTCAACCACTTACACCACCGGGGCTCAGCCCAACATATGTCTCTTGTTAGTTTCTGTATTGTTAACACTTCAGTCATTTTAGTCAAGAAGGAAACGATGTATTTCAGGAAGAGTGGCGGTATGTGTGAGACAGCTCTTACTTTGCTCACTCTGAACTCAGAGTGCCTGATTGTACATTGCAGAGATACTGTAGATGAATGTTCCAGTCATTCTTGAATTATTTTTCCCTCGTAGAATTACCTCACATCTCTGGACTGCGGTCCACAGGGTTGACAGTTCAAATCCAGCAGCAGCTCTCCAGGAGCGAGGCTGGGCTTCCTATTCCCATCAGGGCAGTGATGCAGAAAAAGGGGGAAAAAAAGAATTACCTCATATCTCATAACAAAGTGTAACATATTTCACATACTTTCAACCTATGCATTCTTTCCTGTGATACCTAACATACTTGGGAACTTCAAAAAGTTCATGGAAAAACAGCAAAAAAATAATGAGATTTTTCCACAAACTTTTAGAATCTTCTTCATATCCTTATACCTAAAAATTCATCTATGTTAATGGGCCTTAAAGAACTTCCTTATGGGCTGAGCCCCGGTGGCGTAGTGGTTGTGCGCGGGACTGCGGCCCACTGGGATGGAGGTTCAATTCCAGCTCACAGGAGCAAAGGCTGGGCCTCCTACTCCCACCACCAAGGCAGTGATGCCCTAAAGAAACAAACAAAAAAAAGAACTTCCTTATACTTAAGAGTAAGTGCTGAACGTCTTCTCAGACCATCTTTCAGTTCCCTTAAATTTATTGGAAATTATTTTTAATTTACAGACTTCTGAGCAAGAAACTAAAGGTCTTCCCAGCAAAAAAGGAATTGTACAGTCTATTGTTGGTCAAGGCTATCACCGGAAGATAGTTCTGGCCTCACAGTCCATCCAGAACACTGTATATAAGTAAGTATTTCATGAAGAGAAATCGTGTTTTTGTTGAATGCTATTCCGTATGATGTCCCCCCCCCCTTTTTTTACCAGTTGCATTGTAATTTGAGTAGCAATGTGCGGAGTTAATGGATTGTCTTTCAATAATTCATGCACTTTTCATTCCTGGCTCCTAGCCTTCTGATCTTTAATGTGGGGCGAATGTTGCCCTCTTGCTCTTACACTATTTCTTAAGGTATGCTTGGGATATGTCACCTTATAGGAGAAACTACTGCGTAACTAGGTCTTGGTGTGACTTCAATAGATGCCACGCTGAAGTCCATAGTGAATGCTACCTAGCACATGTTGACTGTGTATTTCCTGCATGGGAACTGAAACATGGCAGGCTTTAGAAACCCCATTTCCCCCAAGGACAAAGGAACAACAAGAGATCTAAAATCAACAGTGAGGGGCTGAGCCCCAGTGGCGTAGTGGTTGTGCGCAAAACTGTGGCCCACTGGGTTGGAGGTTCAAATCCAGCAGCAAGAGGGCAGTGATGCCCCAAAACCAAAAAAATTAATAAAATCAACAGTAAGGAGGGTATAGAATGCCTGGTGAGGGTTGATCAAGTACAGTGTAGCCAAGAGGAATGACTGGGCCGAATGAGGAAGGAACATGATGGTGAGGAAGGAGGAAAGTAAAAGAAAAAGAGGACAGAACTAGAAGGTAAAAGACATAAATAGACATAAAGGTAAGAGGCATAAATATAAGGGTGTACATATGTAAATATATTAATATGTAATGGTGGGAATATAGGTCCCTGCACATATATTTAAATATTAAGGTAGCAGATGGGCATTGGATCTCCATTCAAGTGCTTTCTTAATGCAAGAATGCTTTGTTTTAATAACCTGGCACTCTGTAATGCTCAGCTTCTAGACATGATCGCTGCAAACAAAATGGCTGCATAAGCAAATGTGGTGAAGAAAGCTGATGGTGCCTGGCTATTAGATAATATAGTGTGTGGGTCTTAAATAAGCGGCCATCTAGCCGAGAAGCAACAAAGCCCACATGGAAGAAGCACACCAGCCTGTGTGACCACAGTCAGGTGTCAGGCATCAGATGACCCAAAGCAAATAATTGTATCGATGCAAACTGGAGGTTGGAGTCGAAACTCAAAACCCATCTGTAGACAATTGGACATCCCCTCACAGCAGAGTCACAAGGTAGGGGCAAGTCAGCCAGATTCAGCTTAGCACCAACAAAACACACCATTCTTTTGGTTCTTTAATGTTCCCATCCCTTGTTATCATGACCCCAGCTCTATTTTACAAATCCAGCTAGACCAGATCTTGTACACTGTGCAGATATGCGATCTCAACACACGGAATCCAGGACAGATAAACCACTCAGGAACAGTAATGGGAACGGTGATACCATGAGGGTAGAGAGAGGGGGGGTGGGTAGAAGGGGGATAAATGGGGAACTGATCACAATGATTGATGTACAACTCCCTCCACCAGGAGGATGCATAATAGAGCTGTGAATGAAGAGAGACAGAAAATGTTGTAAGATAAGAAAATAGGGCTGAGCCCCGGTGGCGTAGTGGTTGTGTGCGGGACTGCGGCCCACTGGGACAGAGGTTCCATTCCAGCAGTGGGGCTGGGCCTCCTACTCCCACCACCGGAGAGCAGTGATGTGCCCCCCCCCCCAAAAAAAAGAAAGATATAAAAATAATAATAATTTATCAAGATTTTCTTGTGGGTGGGAGGGAGAAAGGAGTTGATGCATACTAAAAGCTTAAGTAGAAAGAAAATGTTTTGAAAATGATGACACCATATGTCTAAATGTGCTTGATACAAATGATGTATGAATTGTTATAAGAATTGTAAGAGCCCCGAATGAAATGATTTATTTAAAAAACCCATAAACCTAAAATGCAAATATGAGATATGTAACAACAGCAACAAAAGAAACCCCCATATAGAATAATTGGTGTCATGATTCAAATGTCCAGAAGAGGGCATCTTAGTGTTTCTTTTTAATATCCTTCTGGCTATCACTTAAAGCTTTTCATTTGGGTGTTTTTTTTACAGTCCGTAGGAATGAAAATGTGGGTGCCATGGGGATAGACTATGTAAAGTAACCCCAAGCCGAGCCAAACTCACTGCCATCAAGTGAATTCCAGCTCACAGTGATCCTGTAAGACTGGGTAGAACTACCACTGTGGCTTTCTGAGACCTAAGATTTTTGTTGTTGTCATTTTGAGACCATGTTTTTACTGCATAGAAAGTCTCACCGTTCTCAGCAGCCAGTAGTTTTGAACTGCTGGCTTTGTGGTTAGCAGCTCAACCTGTAACCCATGATGTCACTAAGGCTCCTAAAAGCAACCCAAGTCGTAGAGAAATTGTCATATACAGAGCCATCAACTTATATATGAGCATCTTTTTTTGTTGTTGTTTTTTAGGCATCACTGCCCTCTGGTGGTGGGAATAGGAGGCCCAGCCTTTGCTACTGTGGAGCTGGAATTGAACCTCCATCCCAGTGGGCCGCAGTCCCGCGCACAACCACCACGCCACTGGGGCTCAGCCTCATATATGAGCATCTTGATCTTGTACAAAGATTCCAGTGAGCGCTGCTATTATTTCTCAAGTAGAAAGGAGGTTTTTTAGAAAGAAGGTTGGCCTCTGTCATTTCAAAGTGGTGATGGTATCTGACACCCAGCACTGGTTGTAAGTCCTGGTGTGGAGGAAGGTTACACATTAGGCAGTGCGAAGCAGAGGATCGGCAGTTTGAGCCCCAGCCGACGGTTAGTGGCTTCAGGAGAAAGATGAGACTTTTGTTGTTGTCTCTCTCCTAATAAAGTGTGCTCCATTTAGTATATTAAACTAATAAAAGATAACATAAAATGCCAAGGAAATAATAAGGTAAAAGTTAGTGCTGCTCTTTCAAAATTTACAAAGGCTTTTTTTGAAAGCAAGACCTAAAAGAAAACACAGTTGGGTACAAGAAGGAAGACATAGTCTCAGAGTGATTGCTCAGCCCTGCTAGATAAGATTGAACTACTGAATTGTATGAACTGAGCCCCGGTGGCCCAGTGGTTGTGTGAGGGACTGCGACCCACAGGGTGGATGGTTCAAATCCAGCAGCAGCTCTCCAGGAGCAAGGCTAGGCTTCCTACTCCCACCGGGGCAGTGATGCTGTGGGGGGTGGGGGGGTACTCGGGGTGGAGAGAAATTGTATGATATGTTAATGATAGCTCAGTGAAACTATTGAATCAAAAGGAATCCACCAAAAGAAGACTCCAGTGTGAAAATGTATCTTCTCCTCTCCTTCCCATCCTTCCCACCCTTGTCCTGGTCCTCGTGACAGTGCTTCCTGGAGGACAGCTCCTGTGTGCACTCACGTCGCAGACCGACTGCAGGCTGTCTCTCAGCATGTGTCTCCTTCCTACAGAGTGCATGAGGTGCACTCTGACAGTTCACGATCACTGTGTTAGGACTTGTGTCTTATATGCAGGATTTAGGTGCTTTAACTGCTTGTGTTTAGTTTTTTACCTCTCCATAGGAAGTTTTCCTCTTTAATTCTATTGGGCTTATTCCTGGAACTAACAAAATCTTTTCTGTTTTTGATTATTTTATTGGGGGACTCGTACAACTCTTATCACAATCCACACATCCATTCATGGCGTCAAGCACATTTGTTGCTGTCAACATTCTCAAAACATTTTCCTACTACTTGAGCCCTTAGGATCAGCTCCTCATTTTTCCCCTCCTGCCTCCCCTGAACCCTTGGTATTTTATAAATTTTTATTATTTTGTCATGTCTTTGCACTGTCAGATGTCTCCCTTCACCCACCTTTCTGTTGTCCATACCCCAGGGAGGAGGTTATATGTAGATCCTTGTGATTGCTTCCCCCTCTGTACCCCACCTTCCCTCTCCCCTTCCAGAATCTCCACTCTCACCACTGGTCCTGAGTGGTTCATCTGTTCTGGATTCCCCACTTTTCAGGTTCCTCTTTACACCAGTGTACATCCTCTGGGCTAGCCGGATTTGGAAGGTGGAATTGGGATCATGATAGTGAGGGGGAGGAAGCATCAAACTCTTTTCTTGATGTTGTGCACTTCACTCATTTGAATTTTCTGTTTTGTTTTCCGTTGAAGTGACGGACAGTCTTCAGCCATTCCTGTTGCCAGTGTGGAGTTTGCAGCCATCTGCCTCAGAAACGCCTTGTTGCTGTTACCTGAAGAACAAGACCCGAAACAGGAAAATGGGTCTAAGAACAGTACTCAGTTAGGTGGAAACACGGACAGCAGTGAAAGCAGTGAAACCTGCAGGTACTGGGATCCCTCAGCGCTCCCTTGGCAAAACCTTTCCAGGAACCAGCTCTGTGCATTTGTAAAGCTAAAAGCTTTAGCCACAGTGTCCAAAACGTCTCTGCGTTGAAGATGAGAAAGTATCGATGCTTAAGTGTTTCAGAGACAAAAAAAAAGGGTAAAGAGGACACTTTGGAAGTGGAAGTGACAGCTTCTCCTCATCAGGAGTAGTTGGTTACAAGGGATGCTAATGTGAGAGGCTTCCGGGCTGGTTGAGTTGGGCCTGGTGCTCACTCTGAAAAGAGCAGCGAAGGAAAGTGCCCCGGAACCTGCTTCCACTGTGAAAGGGACCCGTGCAGCAGCAGCTAGTTTTCCCTGTTGCCATCAGAGAGGACAGTTATTTCTTTTTTAAATTTGAATCAGATACTTAAATCTAGATCTTCATTTCTTGCTGCTCTCTGCCTCTTTTTTCTTTTTTTTTATTCTTTTTTTTTTTTTTGGGGGGGGGGCATCACTGCTCTCCGGTGGTGGGAGTAGGAGGCCCAGTCCCACTGCTGGAACTGAACCTCCGTCCCAGTGGGCCGCAGTCCTGCGCACACCACTACGCCACCGGGGCTCAGCTCTCTGCCTCTTCTTACTGCATACCACTAACGTCTCAGATACTATCTATATGTTTTGAATTTTCTCGTATAATCTTCTAATGATCTTTTAGAAACTGGCCGAGGTTACCTTGTAGTACTACAACAAACAGTGTTATATATGAGAAATTCTGCTTTTTATATGTGGTACCGTTCATTTAAGTCCCCATATTGATTACAACAAAATCCACCAGGCATTTTTAAAATCTTGACTCTTCTGTAGCTTTATCATAAAAAATTCCATGGAAGTGTTGATAGGGAAGTAAACTTATATTTAATTGCTTATTTCTCTTCATAATTAAGAAAATATTTATTTCAGCAGTAAAAGCCACGATGGAGATAAATTTATTCCAGCTCCACCTTCTTCTCCATTGAGAAAACAGGAACTAGAAAACTTGAAGTGAGTATTATTTAAGCAAAAATAATATTACATCTACATTGCATCTACTAAATTGAGTCCAGTCGATTTTTCCTCCCTTATTGTGTTGCTATCTCGAATTATATTGACTAAATAGCAAATGTCAAACCAACCTTGCAATCTGGTGATAAGCCCGACTGTATTTATATATACATATATATATATATATGTATATATATATATATATATATAGCTAGGTTCAGCATAGTAACATTTATTAATATTCCTTCTGTGTTCACAAGAAAAATGGATCCATGGCTGAGCCCTGGTGGCGTGTAGTGATTGTGTGCGGGAATGCAGCCCACTGACTTGGCGGTTCAAATACAGCAGCAGCATGGCTGGGTAGCTCTCACGACCACCAGAGGGCAGTGATGCCCCCCCAAAAAAAATTTATAAAAAAAAAGAAGTAAGCTGACCACATCAGTAAGTTAGGCAGAGTCCCTCCTCATCTGTTTTCTGAAAGAGCTTGTATAATGCAGGTATTATTTCCCCTCAAGTGTTGACGGGCTTCATCAGTCATGCTTATCATGCTTATCAGTCATGCTTATCAGTCACAATACCGATTAGGCAGCAGTTGTGACATCACAGATTTCCTATTTCATTTTGCACCTGTTTAGGTAAGGTGCACACACCGTCCCTGCATGGAGCAGCAGAAGGTTGTGTAGTGCCTGTCATAGTTGGGCAAGTAGATAATTAGATGGTCGATGAGTGAAGGGGGCGTGTTGTTTTTTGGGGGGATTTTTTACAAATACTTTTGTTTATTTTAATGAAGCTGGTACAGACAATGTCCATTTAAAACCCATATTCCAAGCCAAAAAGTACCAATAAAATAAAAAAAGAGCAGTGTTCTGTTGAAAACGTTTCTGCCTAAGCGGCTTTATTACTGGCTATTGAAAGTTAGAACTTGTCTGGGAGGATTCTATCTGTCAAGACTTTCATCTTCGTCTTAAAACGCTCCGCCTCTCTTTAAAGCCATCTCTGGAGTCGGTCTTTGTTCTCTGCGCCTGCCACCAGGACTCCTGGACGTGCAGCTGGACATGCAGCTTCCTTTTCTCTGCACTCTCAGCTTGCCAAAGGAGCTTCACACGTGAAGGAGCGGTCATTTTTCCAGTTCAGTTCTCTGAAAAGCTCCCATCGAGAGTCATAGCCCAGGAGCAAAGCTGGAACTTCAGGGGCTCTTGCTTGGGAAGTCGTTGTGAACTCTTGCAAGGGTCGGTCTGACTTGTCCCACAAGCCTGCAATGCACAGTCCTGGACACACATCATTTCTAAGAAGGGGAGGACATCTTGCAGGGGGGAGAGGCTTGACCACCAAAAGTCAGCTCAACCAGAACAATGCTAATGAACAATGAGTACTAGGATTTGAAGTGCCAGATGTTTGCAAGAGAGGCACCAGTTTTTTGTTCCATTTCAAACACAACATTACAAAAAAAACCGTTTGTTAAAATAAAAAGGGGGGCTGAGCCCCGGTGGCGTAGTGGTTGTGCGTGGGACTGCGGCCCACTGGGACGGAGGTTCAATTCCAGCAGTGGGGCTGGGCCTCCTACTCCCACCACCGGAGAGCAGTGATGCCCAAAAAACAAAAAAATAAAAAAGGATTAAGGAAAAAGAAAAAAAGGGGGGCTGAGCCCCGGTGGCGTAGTGGTTGTGCGCGGGACTGCGGCCCACTGGGATGGAGGTTCAATTCCAGCTCCATGGAGCAAAGGCTGGGCCTCCGACTCCCACCACCTGAGGGCAGTGATGCTCCCCCCCAACAAAAAAAAAATTAAAAATATCTAAACTGTTAAATGACGTCACCATCACTCCCACTCCCACCCCCATTTGTTCCTGATAAACTTCAATCACATCTTCTTCCTCCAAACCCAGTCATTTTTTTTTTTAATCATTTCTTTGGGGGCTCGTATCACTCTTACCACACTCCACACATCCACCCATTATGTCAAGTACATTCGTTGCCATCATTGTTCTCAAAATATTCTCCTATTGACCTCTTGATAACAGCTCCTCATTTTTTTTCCTTCTCTCCCGCCTTCAGGGACCCTTGATAATTTATAAATTATTATTCTTTTGCCATGTCTTACACTGTCTGACGTATCCCTTCAGCCACTTTTCTGCTATCCGTCCCCCAGGGAGTGGTTTATACGTAGATCCTTGTGATTGGTTCCCCTTTCTCCCCCACCTTCCCCTTCCCCTCCTGGTATCTACTCTCATTATTAGTCCTAAGGGGTGTATCAGTCCTGTGTTTCTAGTGTCTCTATGCTTCCACCTCTGATTTGTACCAGTTGACATCCTCTGGTCTAGCCAGATTTATAACCTGCAATTGGGACCATGAGAGTGAGGGGGCAAGGAAGCATTAAAGAACTAGAGGAAAGCTGTATGTTTCATCATCACTGCTACACCTTGACTGACTCCTCTCCTGGCAACCCTTTGTAAGGGGATGTCCAGTTGCCTACAGATGGGCTTTGGGTCTCCACTCCACACCACGCACCACCATCATTCACAATGATAAGATTTTTTTGTTCTCTGATGCCTGATCCTATCAACACCTCATGATCGCACAGACTGGTGTGCTTCTTCCATGTGAGCTTTGTTGCTTCTCAGCTAGATGGCCACAGGTTTATCTCTAAAACCCCAAGCACCATATTTTAGCAGCACCATCAGCTCTCGTCACCATATTTGCTTACGCACCCACTTCAGTGATCATGTCTGGTAGGTGAGCATCATGGAATGCCAGCTTAATAGAAGAAAGTGTTTTTGCATTTGGAAGTACTTGAGTAGAGGCCCAGTGTCTATCTGCTGCCTTATTACTAAACCTATAAATATATGCACATAAATCTATTTCCCCATGTACATACGTGTATTTAGACGTAAAATTCCCTTTGTCTCCTAATTTTTTCTTTTTTTTTTTTTTAATTTTTTCTTTTATTTACTCTTGTACCACTATCATGTTCAGCCTTCATTTGGATCTCAGTAATTCCTCTTGGTTACATTGCTCTTGATCAAGCCCTACCAGGCTTCCCATAATCTCCTCATCATCGATTTTGGATCACTCGTTGCTCCCTTGTTCTGGGACCGAGTCCCTGGTGTAGACGCCCCCACCTCCCCCCAACCATCAGTCCCGTTGTTTTTTCCTCCAGATTGTTTATCCCACATATCTTATCTAGACAGACTTTCAGAGATAATATGCACAAAAAAGAAGACAGAGCAAAACAAAACAACAGTGACAAAAACAAAAGCCTATAAATCAAGATCTGTTTGTTGACCTTTAGAAATGTTTTCTGGTCGAATCTGATGGGGTACTGTGCCCTGTCCCCACAGTCTGTTTTTGGCATTCCCTGGGAAGTTTGTTGCTTTCTTCCCCTTGCTTTCCTGTTGCACGCCCTTAGTGCTTTGCCTCAGCGTGGGGGGGTCAGTGGGGGACATTGGTCTCGTAGTGGGGCCAGCCCTGTGATCCTTCTCTGTGCTTTGGCTGCTCTGAGCAGGGATATCGTCCTCAGGGCTTGCTGGGCCAGGATGTGTTCCCCTCTCTCTTCTGCCCCCTTCATCTGTTCCCGTGTGCTCTGATCAGACATATCCCTCTCCCTGAGCTGTAGCTTCAGTGCTGTCCTCTGAAGTGAATTCTTCTGTGGGGTGGAAATGCTGTCCACATAGTTGAGATTGGGCCGGCCCCTCAGACCCCTCTGTTGGTTCCCTGCTTCATGCCAGTCTGCTGCATGCACCTCTGCCTTCTCTGACCTCAGTGAGAGTGCTGAATGACTTCGTTGGAACTCCCGGTCTTTGACATTCTGGTTCTTTGAGTTTCTTAAGATGTGTGTCGGACTGTGGCCCACTGGCTTGGCGGTTCAAATCCAGCAGCAGCTGTCCGGGAGCCTCCCACTCCCACCAGAGGACAGTGATACCAAAACAAAACAAAAAGATGTGTTCATTTTCACTTTGCAGTGGATCTAACTGCTGTCTGTCTAGTGGCTTTCAGTTTGACGTGTTCTTCTTTTTTCTCCCCCACGGCTTCAGTTGGAGGTTGGACCTCCTTTGGTGGGGGTCTCCAAATGGCAGCCTCTCTCTCTGGGGTTCACAGCCCCTTGATACAGCTCCAGTTTCATGAGTTAGCTTTTTCTTTGTTTCCTCCAATGCTTACAAAGTTCTCCTATCACCAAGACATATGAAATATTTTATCCATATTTTTATTTGACATTTTTACTGTCACTTTCTCAAACAACCAACTTAAATTTTGTGTTATGTAGAGTTTATTTTCATTAAGCAGTAAGATAAGATTTTATCTTTATTTTCCAGGCTCTTTTATGATATAGTTAACTTATCTGAATTTAGTAAACTTTTTAAAGCATGGAGGAGAGCTACAAAAGTATAAAAAAAAATACATGTGTGTTATAAAAACCCTGATGTGTCTGATTCTAGCATGTCCATCCCTTCGTTGTGGCAGTGCCACCCCACAGAGGTGGGGCTGCTGGGAGTGTATGTTTTCTCCATTTTCTTAGGTTGGAACCATGAAGGCAGCTTGGGGAAGCTGGCAGCTGCCATGCCCTTTCCTGTGCACAGGTGTTCAGGTCAGAGTCTCCATGGCTGAGGGAGCCAGCTTCTCTGCTCAGTCACACCACAGAAAAGGCATTGACAACAACCTTTTTTTCTCTTTGTTTTACTTTATTTCTGTTAAAGTGCACTGTAGGATTCCTATTTATGAAGCATACTTTTAATGTCCTGTTATCAGAATTAACCTTCCAGCTATATGCAAGAAAATCTAAACCCTTAACTATGATTATAGATAGAAGTGAGGAGTTGATCTTTTAAAAGTTATGAGTTGGGGCTGAGCCCTGGTGGTGTAAGTGGTTGAATGCAGAACTGCAGCCCACGGGCTTGGTGGTTCAAATCCAGCAGTGGCTCTAAGGAGTGGCACTGGGTAACGCCCATGACCTACAGAGGCAGTGATTTCTCCCCCCCCCCACCAAAAAAAAGTTATGAGTTTTCTTCTACTCCCACCACCAGAGGGCAGTGATGTGCCAAAAATTTTAAAAAGTTATGTTTTGTTGTTGCTTATAGGAAAATATTTAATTATCTTCAGTTGTGCTAAACTCCTTTAATTCTTATATACTAATTTTTGTATACTAATTATAAGCTGGTAAGAAATGTACTATGACGGACTGAGCCTCGGTGGCGTAGAGGAGGTTCAAATCCAGCAGCAGCTCTCCAAGAGCAAGGCTGGGCCTCCTACTCCCACCACAAGAGGGCAGTGATGCCCCCCCCCAAAAAAAAAGGAAGAAAAAGAAATGTACTATGACAAAGTACTAGTGAAACAAAACAAAAAAAGAAATACCTAAGCACAAAGGTAAATGAACATGTACAGACCAGTGGTTATCCACGGCTATCACGGGTTGCTAAGGAACAAATCATTCTCTAGGGAGGGATAAGTTTCTGTCAATGGTGATGGGAAAATTAACACTGAATAAAAACAGTGGTTGCACTTCTGGCTAAGGTAGCTGATAGCACTAAATAGTACACCAGAAAGGGAACAAAATGGTAAGCGTGTGTGTGCTGCACATAAGGTTACAGCAGCAACAACATCACAAGATTGTGCTACTACAGTACAAACATTCATGGAATCCGTTTTCTTGTTTTGATGGATGAAGGTCATGGTTTCTGTGTTAGTTCGGGTAGACTAGAGAAACAAATTCATAGACACGCAGATGGATAGAAGGGAAAGGCTTATATACAAGAGGAATGGAGCTTTGAGAAAGCATCCCAGCCCAGTCCAGTCCAAGATATTAAGTCCACTGTTAGCCCATATATCTGATACCAGTCTATAAAGTCTCCTTCCAACTCATGAAGCACATGCAATGACACCAAGACAATCACAGTGCAGTGGGTACAGAGCCTTGTGTACCCAGTGGCAGTAGAAGTATCCCAGTGCTGGCAGGGGTCTCCACATGGCTCCTTTATTCCAGGGCTCAGGGTCCATCAGCAGTATCCATTGGCAGTAGAAGGATCTCAGTGCTGGCTGGTGTCTCTCTGTGGCTTTTCCAGCTTCAGACATCTGGTTCCATCAGGTAAACCCTTGGGGCTTCTCCTCCGGTTCCTCCAGTTCCTAGGACTCGGGGTTTATGCTGCCATCTTGTCTTGTCTGTCGAGCGTCTCCCAGGAACTGAGTCAAATCTCTCACCTCCAATTGAGAAATACCACGAGACTTCCCAGAATTCTCAGGAGAAAACCATGCCCACACAGAGGTCTCATTGGCTATCTCCAGATTGACAGGCTAGACTCCACCCCGACACTCCCAGTGCTGAAATTGACACAGACCAGTGACTGCCACAGTTACATAACTGAATGCCGGCAGATGGCCTAACATTATCTGCACCATTTCTGTTCTACTTCCTAGTTCATTGAGTGCCACCTTGAGTCTTCCCAGCTTGTGAGTGGCCTTCCAGGAAACAACTGTTCTCTATCTGAAGCAGCTGAATAGGAAGGAGACACAGGAATGGGAGAAGGAACTGTAATGCAGATATAATCATCTCCTGTGCCACGGGGCAAGAGTTGCATGAGCCCAGCTACCAGTACTGATGGGTTTGATCTAAGTCTTCCTAGCTAGATCTTACTCGAAAGGCGGAGGATGTGTAGCAGAATTCCACCTTTTGGAACTAACCGAACCCACTGAGACCGGAGAAATCCCCTGCAATCACAAAACCACCTCTTTCAACCTTTAATGAAAACTTCCTACTTGTCTTTAAAACAGACACCAGTTTGGAGAGAGAAAAAAAAACAACAGACAACAGTTTAGCTCAAGTAATAGGTGTATCAAATTGCACTGTATGGCTATACCCAAATCAAACTCATTGCCATAGCGCCCCTATCCAACTGGGTAGAACCAGCCCTGTGGATTTCTGACACTATAACTCTTTTTTTTTTTTAATTTTTTTTTTTTTTGCATCACTGCCCTCTGGTGGTGGGAGTAGGAGGCCCAGCCTTTGCTCCGTGGAGCTGGAATCGAACCTCCATCCCAGTGGGCCGCAGTCCCGCGCACAACCACTACGCCACCGGGGCTCAGCCCCACTATAACTCTTCACAGAGGGCTGAGCCCCGGTGGCGTAAGTGGTTGAGTACGGAACTGCAGCCCGCGGGCTTGCCGGTTCAAATCCAGCGGCGGCTGGGTAGTGTCCACGACCACCAGAGGCAGTGATGCCCACAAAAAAAAAAAAAAAAGAAAGAAAGAAAAGAAACTCTTCACAGCAGTAGAAAGCCTTATCTTTCTCCCTAGTTGCAGCTAGTGGTTTCAAACTGCCAACCTTACAGTTAACCCAACTCATATAAATGTGTATAACAATGTATTTAGAATTACTATATATTTGATCATAAAGAATGGTTTTAGGGCTGAGCCCCGGTGGCGTAGTGGTTGTGCACGGGACTACAGCCCGTGCCTACGGGACTACTGGGATGCAAGTTCGATTCCAGCTCCATGGAGCAAAGGCTGGGCCTCCTACTCCCACCACCTGAGGGCAGTGATGCCCAAAACAAAAAAAAAAGAATGCTTTTAGACTTTGCTCTTCAAATAGTGCTGCATTAACATGCATTTTATTATAAAAATATAAATAACACTTGTCAGTTACAACATTGTATATATTTTATTTATTTTTATTTTTTATTTAAATCATTTTATTGGGGGCCCTTACAGCTTTGTTTGTTTGTTTGTTTGGGTGGGGGGCATCACTGCCCTCTGGTGGGAGTGGGAGGCCCAGCCTTGCTCCTGGAGAACTGCTGCTGGATTTGAACTGCCAAGCCAGTGGGCCGCAGTCCCGCACTCAACCCCTATGCTACGGGGCTCAGCCCCCTTGCAGGTTTTATAACATTCCTTAAATCAATTGTATCAAGCATATTTGTACATATATTGTCATCATCATTTTCTAAACATTTACTTTCTATTTGAACCCTTGATATTAGCTCCTCTTGCCAAATTGTAAATCATTATTATTTTCATATCACACCAACCGCTGTCTCCCTTTCACCCATTTTTCTGTTGTTCATCCCCCTGGAAAGAGAGGGGGGGGATTATGCATCAATTCTTGTGATTGGTTCCACCTTCCGCCTACCCTTCTTATATCGCAACTTCCATTTCTGTTCCTTAGGGTTTTATCTGACCTGGACTCTGTGTGTTGTGAACTCTTATCTGTACCAGTGTACATGCTCCTGTCTACCCAGAACTGAAAGGCAGGGCTGAGGTTATGAGAGGGCAGGGTGAGGAGTCCTCAAAGAACCAGAGAAATATTGTGTGTTTCAACAGTGCTATACTGCACCTGCCCTGGTTGACTCTTCCCTTTCTTGTGACCCTTCTGTGAGGGGATGTCCTATTGTCTACAGGTAGGTTTGGGACCTCTGCTCCGACCCCCCTCATTCTTTTTTTTTTTTGGGGGGGGGGGGCATCACTGCTCTTCGGTGGTAGGAGTAGGAGCCCCAGCCCCACTGCTGGAATTGAACCTCCATCCCAGTGGACTGCAGTCCTGCGCACAACCACTACGCCACCAGGGCTCAACCCACCCCCTCATTCTAAATAATATGTTTTCTTTGTTTTGTTTTGGGTCTTCTTGTGCCTGTTACCTGATTCTGTTCATGATCACACTGGCTGTTGTGATTCTCCCATGTGGGCTTGTTGCTTCTCTGCTAGATGGCTGCTTGTTTACCTTCAAGCCAGATGTTATTTCTTTTGATAACCGGGCACCATCAGCTTTTTTTAATCACATTTGCTGATGCACCTATTTTGTCCTCAGGGGTCTTGTCAGGAGGGTGAGCATTACGGGATGCCAAGTTATTAGAACAAAGTGTTCTCGCATTGAGAGAGGGCTTGAGCAGAGGCCAAAATCTGTCCACTTCTCAGTGTACTGTGAATAGGATAGTGCCTCTATTTTTATGAATTAATATATTTACATAAGTGTACACCTATGTTGACACCTCTGTTCATAGCTTTGCTTCTTTCCACGTCATCCTTGCGCAGGGGCCATGCTAATCTTCTCTGTATCGTTCCAATTTTAGTATATGTGCTGCCGAAGCAAGCACAGCTTTGCTTCTTTTTTTTTTTTTTTTTGGGTGGGGGGGGCATCACTGCTCTCCGGCAGTGGGAGTAGGAGGCCCAGCCCCACTGCTGGAATTGAACCTCCGTCCCAGTGGGCCGCAGTACCGCGCACAACCACGACGCCACCGGGGCTCAGCCCACAGCTTTGTTTCTTACATCTTTCTTCTGTGACTTTTTTTTCCTTCTCTTACCTTTACCTTTCTCCTGCCCCACCATCACACTCGCCCTTCTATCTCTCAGTAATTCCTCCCAGCTGGACTCCTATTTCTCCAATACCACGGCAATCTCTACACCCTCCTCATTGGCTTTTACTCCCCCGCTGTCCCCTGTCCATGGCATTGTCTGCTCACCACTCCTTTTTTCCCCAATGATTTTACTGGGGGCTCCTACAGCTCTTATAGCATTCACTACATCATTTGTATAAAGCATATTTGTACACATGGTGCCATCTTCATTTCCAAATATTTTCTACGTGAACCTTTTATAAGCTCCTCTTTCCCCCTCCTTTTTTAAAAATAAAGCATTTTACTGGGGACTCATACACCTCCCATCACTCATCACACTCTTTTCCCCTTTCTCCCCCTCCCCCAGGGGTCTCCAGGCCCATCCTTGCTTTTCTCCTCCGCCTTGTTTCCCAGGCCTATCTGATAGTGGTAGACAAAACCACAAGAACAGAGACAAGGGGCTGAGCCCCGGTGGCGTAGTGGTTGTGCACGGGACTGCGGCCCACGGGGACAGAGGTTCAATTCCAGCAGTGGGGCTGGGCCTCCTCCTCTCATCGCCAGAGAACAGTGATGCACCCCCCCCCCAAAAAAAAAAAAAAGAACAGAGACAAAACAAAAAGAAAACAAAAGATTGAATAAAAATAAGATAATGAGAAAGAATGAGGTAATAAACAGAATATGTAACAATTTTTTAGGGCTAGCTAAATTTCTCGAAGAAAGTACATGATCTGATGTTCTAAATTAATCATTTGTTGTACTTGAAGATTGTAAGCATATACTTTGTATGAAAGTGTTATAAATCCATGATGGTGTATAAATGATACAAGCTCATTTGTTTCTTAAAAATTAAGATAAGCAGGGCTGAGCCCCGGTGGCGTAGTGGTTGTGCGCGGGACTGCGGCCCACTGGGATGGAGGTTCAATTCCAGCTCCCATGAGCAACAGGTTGGGCCTCCTACTCCCACCACCTGAGGGCTAAAAATATAAAATATTTAGGCAGTGATGCCTAAAAATATAAAATAAATTTAAAAAAATTTTTTTAATTAAAATAAGCCATCTCCTTCCTGCAAAATATATCCAGATGATAAAAGCAGGAATTCATACTTTGGTACAGTAAACAGCCCTGGCACAGTAAACAGCCCCCATCTATTATATCATGAAAGTATAATTTTGTCCATCTGTGAATTTTTGGGGGGGGGCATCACTGCTCTCTGGTGGCGGGAGTAGGAAGTCCAGCCTTGCTGCTGGATTTGAACCTCCAACCCAATGGGCCGCAGTCCCACTCACAACCACTACACCACGGGGGCTCGGCCCCATCTGTGAATTTGATTCTGATACAGATTTTTTTTCTTGTAACTTAAAAAGAATAAAAATGACAATATATGCCAAAAAAAAAGAGAGAGAGAGAAAGTAGCAAAAAAACTGAAAAAGCATACTTAATTTCAAGTGTGCCCTCTGACCTTTGAGACTATCTCCCCACATGTCCTGGGGGTTTTGGGAGCTGCATGACTTTGTGTTGCTTCTGTCATATTCCCCTCTTTGTTTGCCCCCCAGTAGGGTTTGGGTGGTCAGACTTGTCTGGCCACATATTCCAGTCTTCCAACCAGGAGACATCATGTCTTGAACTGTTGTCAGCCCTGTAGTCCTCTCTGCGTCTTATCAGCTCCGTGCAGGGACAGCATCACATCCATCATGTCAGGACTTGCTGTGCCAGTATGGGGTCAAGCTTGCTCTTTATTTTGGGGGGGGGGGTTGGGGGGGGGCATCACTGCTCTCCGGTGGTGGGAGTAGGAGGCCCAGCCCCACCGCTGGAATTGAACCTCCGTCCCAGTGGGCCGCAGTCCCGCGCACAACCACTACGCCACCGGGGCTCAGCCCCAAGCTTGCTCTTTTTTTGTTGTTTGTTTGTTTGTTTGTTTGTGGCATCACTGCCCTGGTGGGAGTAGGAAGCCCAGCCTTGCTCCTGGAGAGCTGCTGCCGCCGCTGGATTTGAACCACAACCACTGCACCACCAGGGCTCAGTCATCCTCGCCCGCTCTTTATCCTTCTTGGTTTGTACACATTTTCGAGGCGTGTCTTTCACAAAGCACGTGGGCTAGGCATTGGCCTGGTCAGCAGTTCAAACCCACCAGCCTCTCCACAGGAGGAGGAGGAGGCGGTCTCCTCTCATGAAGACGCCCAGTCTTGGAAACCCTGTGTAAGGCTGATGCGGCACTGATTTGGGGGGTTCTGAACAAAGGAAGTATTTAAAAAGCCTACTCCCACCACTAGAGGGAGTGATGCCCAAAAAAACAAAAAGCAACAACAAAAAAAGCAAGTATTTAAAAAGCTTTTCAGACTTCATTTAACTTTTCCAAAGTTTGCTCGAATGAGCACTAATCTTAGCATGGCTTTGTTTAAACATGCCACCTAAGAAGGGTAGTGTTCCCTGTGACTGGACAGCTGCAGAGTCCTGGGGCTCCATTGCGCCTTCTGTGGGTGGCAATTAAAGGAGGGGCATGCCTGTCAGAGGAGGCCCTCCCTTCCATGCACCCCTCTGTACCTTTCCTATTCCAGGGGGAGGACTGGTGGTTGTCAGAGAAAATGAAAGTACTTCCCCAGTTTGTGGAAAGGAGCAGGAGGTCTCCAGTAGGAATTCTATCATCATAAAATGAGGCAGGCATGGGTTCGCCCGGTTTCTTCTTAGGGAACAAATGGGACAAAGGAAGTGGGAAAAGACAGAAGGAGCCTCAGGAGGCTAGATTTAGGGAGGAAAAAAAAACTTTCAGGCAGTACTAATGGTGATGTGGAGACAAATGGGGCAGAGAAGTCATAAAAGTTGAGTTGTCTAGGTTTTCAAAGCTGTAAAAGGTCTCCGAGCAGTTGGTGTGTTAAAGGCCGGTGCTGTGGCAGGAGCCAGCTGTCCTCTGGGGTGGGAGGCCGAGGGGCCACGGTGGCCCTGGTACGAGTGGGGAATGCCAGGACCATCATCTGTTTCTGACCCAAGCCGCTTTATGTGATTGGAAATGTGTGTGACTCGTGAGTAGTTTTGTTTCCGTTGACTATTATTATACTTGACCTTTTAATACCCAAGACAGCAATGCAGAGCCCCGACTTCCTATTTCCAGCATATCTAATATGCAGTAAATTATCATGCCTGTTGTAATGGCTGCTGTTGGCGGTGTGGATTCTCAGCCGCGAGTCTTTCTGTCCTTTCTATTTGTACACTAATGAGGACGGATTTTTAAAAATGCTCCTTTTAACCAAGCTGTAGGTATGTTTACTAAAGGCTCATGGCCAGTTAGTTGTCCAATTCTGTATCAAAATATAGAAATCATTCACAATGTTTTTGGTTGTTTTGTTTTTTTCTCACAATGGTAACAAAGAAAAAAAAACTATCCTTCAGTCAGGGAAACAAACATCTGAGAAATCAACTCAGTACCTTACTTGTGAGACTCAATGAATTTAGACACAAATATGAATCGGAGAGGTAGAAAATTGTGTGTGCGCGCGTGTGTGTGTGTGTGTGTGTTTCTAGACAGTGTTAGGATAGGGTCTCAGTGCTGAACCACTCAAAGCTGTGCCAACATGAGTCTCATTCAGTTGGGGGCTGGTGGATGGAGGGCAAGTGGGGACATACTCCCTAGCCTTGAATTCCATAAATGCGATGACTTTGTAATTTTAAGGCGGTCCCACTGCTAAAATGAAAACTAGCCATTTTATTCACAGTGGCCAAAAACCTGAAGCAGCCCAGGTTCCCATCACTAGGTAAACCGTGACTGTGTCTTGGAAGCGTCAGCGGTGGTAAAGGTGAGCCGGTTGGCTCCGTCTCCCGGTGGCCCCGGGGTAGCAGAATGCAGCTGTTCTCCAGACAGTGGCCAGTGTGCAGGATTTGTTTGCTATCATCAAGTCCGCCAGACCAGTGACAACGCCCTAGGGACCACGTGGAACCGCTCTGTCAAGTTCCCAAGGTCCTGTGTCCTCCACGGACGCAGGCCGCAATAGATTTCTATCACAGACATGCTAGTGAGTTCACACCACACACCTGTCCGTGAGCAGCCTTGTGCGTGAAGCTCTGCGCCAACGCGCTGCTCGGCTACGAAAAGAGACAAATGGCTGAGGCCCAAATAAGCGTGGGCGAACCTAGCTGTTTGAGTTTCTGGCTTAGTATAAGTTTTACTTCTGTGCAGCTGAAGCACCCTCAGAACCATTTAGAGCAAGAAAGGAGGGGGCATGAAGTGAAAGGAAGCCTTCTGGGGTGATGGAGGTGATCTGTATTGTGCTCCGTTGGCTGATGTTATTATGAATGTGGCCATACCCTTTTTTCTTTTTTTTAGGCATCACTGCCCTGGTGGTGGGAGTAGGAGGCCCAGCCTTTGCTCCTGTGAGCGGGAATTAAACCTCCATCCCAGTGGGCCCCCTTTTTTTTTTTTTTTTGCATCACTGCCCTCAGGTGGTGGGAGTAGGAGGCCCAGCCTTTGCTCCATGGAGCTGGAATTGAACCTCCATCCCAGTGGGCCGCAGTCCCGCGCACAACCACTACGCCACCAGGGCTCAGCGTGTCCATATCCATTTATAAGACAAATCCTTATATAATGTTTGGTTGTATTTTAAAGGAGGTTTTTTTTTTTTTTTTTTTAAAGATCGCTGGGGACTGAGCCCCAGTGGCATAATGGTTGAACGCGGGACTGTGGCCCACTGGCTTGGTGGTTCAAATCCAGCAACAGCTCTCCAGGAGCAAGGCTGAGCCTCCCACTCCCACCAGAGGACAGTGATTCAAAAAAATAAATAAAAAATAAATAAATAAAGGTCTCTGGGTTGCATTCATGCTAACTCACTGGACTCCTTGCCAGGAGGTCTGGTTCGAGCCCAACCAGGGGCACCTGGGACCACAGACCTGCAGTCTGCTTCAGAAAGCTCCAAGCTCCCTGTGGCGCTCGTTAAGCCTTCCCATGGAAGGCAACCAACAACAGCTTTTGAGATCAGGCTTGTGTTTAAAAATAAAGTGAAACTCAGTCCACTGGGGTTTTTTGGCCCCTGAGCAATTTTATTGACCTACAGTTAACTCAAAAATAAACTCCCTTTTGGGTGCCTCTCTCCTAGCGTGGGTCCCCCGCCCTCTCCCCAACTGCTCCTTCCTGCCTCTGTTGCTATTCCCCCTCTGGACTTTCACTGCTGAAATGAAAATTTGAGCTCCTTTGACTTTCATATAACGTTATCAAGGTTTGTCTAAGTTGTCGCCTGTGACAGTGGTTTTCCTTTTTCATTGCTGAGTAATATTCCATCATATGATACAGCCCCTCTCTCTGCCATTCTGTCGACTCTGACTCATGGCAACCCTATGGGACAGGGCAGACCTGCCTCCGTACATTTGGGACACAGGAACTCTTTATGCGACTAGAAAGCCTGGACTTTCTCCCTCGATGCCGCGATGGCTTTGAACCCCTGACCTTGTGTGGAGTAGCCCAGCTCTTAACAAGTGCACCACCAGGCTTTGTTCATCCAGTCACTTGTCGGTGGGCATTTGGGTTGTTCCTGAATTTGGGCTATCATGAATGATGCTGCATTAGACATTCATGTACAAGTGTTGTGTTCGTTTCTGTTGGCTATTTACTTAACGGATGGAATCACTCGGGGCCATATAACTCTGCGTTAAACTGTGAGAAGAAATCATTCCACCATTTTCCAAAGTTTGTACACCATTTTCACATTCCTCTTAGCAACATATGAGGCCCTAATTTTTACACATCCATACCCACACTTGTTATTAGCTGACCATTTGGCTTTTGGCGGGGGCGCATCACAGTCCTCTGGTGGGACTGGGAGGCCCAGCCTTGCTGCTGGATTTGAACCGCCAACCCAGTGGGCCGCAGTTCCGCACACAGCCACTATGCCACTGGGGCTCAGCCCAACCTTTTGATTCTGACTATACTAGTGAGTGCAGAAAAGCGTCCGATTGTGGTTTTAAGTTGCATTTCCCTGATGTGCTTAGTTGTTTGTATCTCTTCCATGGAAAAATAGCTATTTGTGTGCTTTGTCTTTTTTTAAATTGAGTTCCTTTGTATTTATCTTTGAGTTACACAATGAGTTCTCTCTATATTCTGGATACAAGTTCCTTGGCAAATAAGATGGTCTGTAACTATCTTCTCCCATTCTATGAGCTGTCTTTTCACTTTTATGATGGTATCTTTGAAGCACAAAGTTTATCACTTTATTCTTTTTTTCAAAGTTTATCACTTTAATGAGATGCAGTTTGCTCCTTTCCTTTCTTATACTTCATGTGCTGTGTCTTAGAATTCTTCTACAAATCCAGGGTCTTAAAGGTTTTACTGTCTTCTAAGAGTTCCATATTTTATTTCCTACAGTTAAATCTTCTTAAATTTTAATGTGGTACAAGATACAAGACAAGGGTTTGATTGTTAATAATCAAAATACTCATAGGATTAGTCACATTGACATTTTGTAGTGTTTAAATGACTCCTGGGTATGTTCTGAGGCTCTTTCTATGTTGCATATTAGAGAACACCCTTGTTCCTCGTTCTGAGATCGGGATACTAGTTGAACTTGTATTTTCTGATAGTAAATGTAAGGGTGCTCCAGACTCTAAAAAGGAGTATGGCAGAGCTGGGACAGGATCGGGAATGACATTGGGGCTAACGCTGTGAAGAATGATTCAGACAGCATGCTAAATGAGAATGAAATTTAAGTTCATTTTGTCACTTCATCATTAACAGGAGACCACAGATAAAAAAGAAATTTACAGCCAAATTAATTTCAACCCAGTTAAATTATTCTACAAGTGTAAATTATATAAGCCTAATTAGTTTGTCATGGAGCCCCGTTACTTGTCTCTCAGTGGAGTATTATTGTTCCTTCTAACACAGGGTGAACAGTTCATAACCACTAGCTGCTCCAAGGGGACACAATGAGACTTTCTCCTCCTACAAAGAGTCACAGTGTCCGAATCACCCCCAATCAGTCCTGTAGGGGTTGCGATGAGTCAGAATCCACTCGGTGGCAATGAGTTATTATGCGTAATACAATTACTGTTCTTACTGTGATGCTCAGTGATTTATTTCCTGTTCAATTAAAAGGGGCCTCATTTGGTTCCCTGATTAGAAGATGACCAGGCAAATGGCGGATAGACCTCACACCAGTTTCAGGCATCACAGTGGTGCTGCTCAAACTTAACGAGAAATACCTAATAAAGGATTATGGCCACTAATCTTTTAGCCCTCAAATTGTTCTTGCTAGGAGAGACCTAGCCCTATTTCATTCTTCTAACTATGTGGTCCTAGTGAAGTGTGCCCATCTGTGAACTCTGACAGAGAAGACACCTGGCTGGGTGACATTACATGAACGGCATCAGAGGTTGTGCTGGCTTGGGGATCACCCACATGTGGCTCTCAGAGGGTCCCGTGTAAGGGAAGCTGGGGATCAGACCGACTCCCGTTCAGACTCGGAGTGATGCTTTGGTGGCTGTGCCACTCCATGGAAACACAGCAGAACCACTGCCAACCTTGGACAGGCTGTGTGACCTGGCTGGACCTGCCATTCCTCGCTGTCCAACGAGAGAGTTGCATCAGGTGATCCTTCAGACCCTGTCCACATGCATTGTATCTCTGCCTTTTTATGCACTATGCAGGGCCGGGTTAGGGGATGCTGGGTTTGGCAGGGAGAAAACATCATCCTCTTTGTGTTAAAATTTCACTGTGGTTTGATTTTGTTTTTTTTTTTTTTGGGGGGGGGGCATCACTGCCCTCTGGTGGTGGGAGTAGGAGGCCTAGCCTTTGCTCCTGTGGAGCTGGAATTGAACCTCCATCCCACTGGGCCGCAGTCCCACGCACAACCACTACGCTACCAGGGCTCAGCCCACTGTGGTTTGATTTGGAATGCGTTTTTGAGTAAAGTTCTGTTTTGTTTACCCACCCCCCTTTTTTTTTTTTTTAATCATT
>PVJH01002580.1:0-164684 GCA_004026705.1 Nesogale talazaci | reverse complement strand
ATGGGGTGTACATCTGTTCTTGTGGTTTGAGGTTCCTTTGTTAGCATGTTCCTTCCCCACAACCAATAGCAATTGTCCCCTGTGCATATAGTAAATTTACTTCTGCCAGATTTTACCAGATGTTAAATATGTTACTAAGAGATAAATGTGGAAAAGTTCCAAACCCCCGGTTCAGCTAGCTCCTGCCAAAGCTCACCTCTATTCCTAGGGAATATATAGATATATATCCGTTTGGGAAGTGTCTCACTTTGACAATTTCTATATTAGTTCATTTTTATCACACTATTTTTGCCAAGGTGGACCCAGTACTTTAGTGCCTATTACTGTAAGTTGGATCTCAAATGCACTATAATCAAATTGACGTGGACTCACAGCCACACTAGAGAACAGGATAGAATTGGCCCCTGTAAGTGGTTGAGACCATATTTAAATGGAGTAGAAAGCTTTGTCTTCATCTGCAAGAGTGACTGGAGGTCCTGAACTGCTGATCTTAAGAATTACAGCCCAGCTTACAATGACTCTGCAGCCAGGGCTCAAGAGTTGGATACACTACGGTAATTAGAAAAATACCAAAAAGATGTTTATTTGTGTTTCATTGACTGTGTTACATTTTATTCATAGTCAAAGATAAATCTTTGTGTGGATCATAACCAACTATGGATTAGCATTGAGAAGAGTGAGAATTCCAGAACACTCAGTTATGCACACTCAGAATTTGTACATAAATCATGAGACAATATCTTCATGGCTTCAGAATAAGGGGGAGACAGTATGGTCTTAAATAGACTATGTGTTGTAATGACTCTATCTTTCACCATATTTATGCATTCTATATGCTGAGCAAATCATCAGAGAAACTGAACTATATAATGAAGAATTGTGGCATCCAGATGGAAGGAACGTTTATTAACAACCCGTGATGTGCAAATGACAAACTCTAATTTCCTGAAAGTGAGGGAGTCTTGAAGCATTTGCTGATGAAGAACAAGATCAAGGATGATTTGGATTACAGCTTTATGTTAAGAAAACCAAAATCTTTATAATTGGAACAATAGGTAATAACATCATGATAGATGTGTGTGTGGGGGGGTGGGGTGGGGGGAGATGATTGAAACTGTCAAAGATTCCATCCTGCTTCAATCTGCAATCAATACTTAGGGAAGAGATCAAAAGATGTGCTGCATTATGTCAATCCGTTAGAACAAAATCTCTGTGATTATTGTTAGCTGCCATTTCCTTTAGGGCTACCTTTTTTTTTTTGGTTGCCCCTCTATTTACCAAACGTGATGTCCTAATCCATGGACTGATCTCTCCGGAGAGCATGTCCTGAAGAAGTAAGATGAAGTCTTGCTAGCTATCCTTGCCTCTAAGGAGCACTATGGTAGTCCTTCTTTCAAGACAGATTGGGCTGTCCTTTAAGCTATCTACAATGCTTCCAACATTCTTCTCAAGCACCACAATTTAAATGTGTCCAATTTTCTATGATTTTTTTATATAATGTCCAACTTTCACTGCCTTATGAGATGGCTGAAGACTCCATGACTTCTGTAAGGCATATCATAATCCTCAAAATAATATCTTTGCTTTTCAATACTCTAAAGAGGTTTTATGTAGATTTGTGTCATATAACGTCTTTTATCTTCTTCTTACTGCTTCCAGTGAAGATTTCTTTAGCGTACTGAAACACATGGCTGTTGGTTTGAGGACTAAGAGCATCATGTTTGGTAGAATGAGAGGGGCAGTAAAAAGAAGGACCTCAAGGAGATGGATTGCCCCAATGGCTGTAATAGTGGTCTCGGGCATAGGAATAATTTTGGGATTGGCAGAGGACTGGGCAGTCTTCACAAGTGTTGTAGATAGGATCACTAGGGGTAGGTCCTGACTGGATGACACCTGACAACAGTAACAACAACAACCACCACAAAATGTCACCACTAAAATGTCCTTGTTCTTGGAATGCATTTGGTCCTGCTATGTAGTTCCTGAAAAGAAACTTTAGGGGTACAATTAAGATACTTCAACTGCTAGCCAGCAGGTCCACAGATTGAGCTTTCCAGTAGCTCCCAAGGAGCAAGACACCGCAGTCTGTTTCTACATAGATCACAAGCTTTGAAGGACTGTGGTGAGGTCACTCAGTGGTATTTTATGCACTTGCTCGGAGTCAGCATCAATGAGAGAAGAGTGAGTTTTATGTAGCTTTCCACTTGCAGCATCTGCCAACTCTTCTTTATTTTGTGTCACAATTTTCATTAGTTATATCCTAATAAACTAAATGTTCTACTCTTGCACTATATTTCACACCTGATTCCTGAAGCCTCAGAATGCTTTATGACAGGGTTCACCTTTGAAAGTTTAAACAACATTCAAGGTCAGCAACAGATACAATTACCATCTGTCTCTATGAAACTCAATAATTGGAAGAAATAAACTTTTATAAAGTCCATAATAGACAAAGGAAAGTACAAAAATTAAGCAGCCAAATATAAGATATTTTGCACTTTCTTTTTTTCTCATACAAGATGCTGTTCACTTATTTATTTTTATCAATATTCATATAGTCATCAATCTTCATATAGCCCAGCTTCCCTATTAGCTATTCAGCATATGGTTTGCATAAGTATGGTGAAAAGATGCAACCACGAGACACACTTTCCCAGATTTTAAATCATGCAGTGCTTCCTTGTTCTATTTGCACAATTGTCTCTTAATTAATGTACAGGCTTTGAACGAGCATAAGGAT
This sequence comes from Nesogale talazaci, assembly GCA_004026705.1. NCBI lineage: Eukaryota > Metazoa > Chordata > Mammalia > Afrosoricida > Tenrecidae > Nesogale > Nesogale talazaci. The sequence continues at coordinate 161,944 of PVJH01002580.1, read as the reverse complement.
GTGTCCTGAAATCACTGTTCTTCTCAATGCTATCCATAGTTGGTTATGATCTACACACCAAATGCTTTTATATCATTATCAAAATCCAAGTAAACTACCTTCCCTTCTTTGAGCCCAGATCCATCTGACATCAGTAACGATATGCATGGTCCCACATATTCTGAATCTGACCTGACAATGTAATTCTAACACCATTTTTGAATGCTCTTCAACAATATTTCACCTACATGTGCTATTAATATTATTTTTCATTAATTTCCAATGCTTTTGAGTCACTTTTCTTGGAAATGGGTAAAAATTTCTTCCAGTCAAGGGGCCAACCAGCTATCTTATAAATTTCCTGACATAGGTAAGTGCTTCCAGTGCTTCATAGATACGTACCAATTACTATTGGAATACTTCAATTGGTATTCTATCAATTTCTGGATCATTGTGTTTGGTATTAGCCTCCAATGAAGCTAGGGCTTCTTTCAGTACCATTCTTTCTTGATTATATACTATCTCTTAAAATGGTTAAATGTAGACTAGTTCTACTGAGCATTAAAAACAAAAAAGTAAACTCACTTTAGTCGATGCTTCCATCAAGCCAAAGCTGTCATAGTGACCTTACAGGACAGCATGGAACGCCCCTGTGGACTTGTGACTGCAACTCTTCATGGAAGTAGAAAACCTCAGCTCTCCAGGGGAGCAGTTGGTGGCTTTGGGTGTCTAATCTTGCAGTTCTTTCAGTTTAAAATATACTGACTGTCTTCTTCTTTTTTTTTTTAACTCTGGGTCTTTTCACATTTCATTATAATACTTTACATTGTCTTTTCCAGTGCCCTTCGAAATGCTCTGTTTAGCGTGTTTTCTTCAAAATTTCTTGCTAAAGCAAATCATGGTTATAAGCAAGTTTATTGTTACAAGCAAGAATCAGAGTCCTTTCTGACATTTACCTTGATTTTTTTCTTGTTTTTTTAATCACTTGATTTAGTGTTTGTTGTGTAAATTTGAATAAGCATGTACTAACTGGACTTAGATAGATTGATGACAGATACATACATACAAACAAACATACATACATACATACATAGACAAATAGGAAGATAGTTTGTTCTCATATAAATATTCAGACCAGCTAAACTATATGAAAGAGCTGACATCAAGATTGGGGAAGGATTATGCCGATGACACGACCTTGCTTGCTGAAAGTGATTGACTTGAATTTCCAAACTTTAGAATGGATTACATCTTAATGTAAAGAAAATAAAAATTTGCACAACTGGACCAATAGGTAACATCATAATAAAAGGGGGGAAATGTAGATGCTATCAAGGATTTCATCTTGCTTGTGTCCACAATCAATGACTATTAAAGCCATAGTCAACACATCAAAGGACACATTGCAATTGCTAACTCTACTGTACAACTCTTGAATAGCAAAGATATTACTTTGAGAGCTAAGGGTGTAGTCCCCCATTATTATACTTGCAATCCTCATATACATGTGGAATTTGGGCATTTTATTAGAAAGACCACAGAAGTATCACAATATTTGAAATATGTTGCTTGTGAAAATATTGAAAATGCAGGTAGTTTGTTCTCACTACCTGGCTCTGATTTGACTACCTGGGTCAAATATGCTGAAGATATTCATTAATATTCTGGGCAAAAATATTGTATTCAACTTGCAACAATGCCAGCAGAATGACTATTAACACTGTAGATTCTTTGTATTTTTGCCATGGTAACATTTGTGCGATATTGATTTTTCAACTGTGCCCATACTTTTGTGTCTATACTATCTCCTTTCTCATAGATTCACATGTGGTCAAAGGAGTCAATATATGTATTCTAGAGTGCCTTGAGAACATATAAAAGATTCTTATTATTTTCCTATTTGTGTTAATCTTTCTGAAGAATTATTGCACAAGTGTATTTCTGAGTAAATGACTGTAATATCTTTATGCTGAACCAATCACATTGGGGTTTCTGATTCAGCACTTAAATTCTACAACCCAGTCTAGTAAGGGTTGGCTTGAAATTTGCTGCTAGCATTTATCCAACTTTTTCCCATGAGACCCCTTATCCAGCTCATTTCACTGCCTTTAAGAGAGGTTCTAGTTCTTTGACTGTCAGCTGGGGTTCACTGTGAATGAACTCACTGCTCAGAACATATATGGTTTAACATTTTTTATTTCTTCCTGAGCCTCATAGAAAAAAATGTGTCCTTTCCATACCTGTATTTGTGTTTACCATTTAGGAATTTGCTTTGTGGGCATTGTCATTTAGCCATGAGCGGACAGCTTGTCCCAGGACCCTCCCACCCTAGGATTCCCCTAGAAGTAGAAAATCACTTAGATACAGGTAGTTTATGTGACAGAGCAAACAAACAAAATAACAGAGGCAGATTAGGATGGCATAAATCAAAGACTCGGGGGATTGTTTTTAAGCCTACATAAAGGTGTATAGATAAGGTCAATACTGTAAGCCAGCATGGCTTGAATTGTCCAGAGTTTTCTGTGAAGCAAAAGAATAAATATCATCCCAAAACATTCACTTAAAATGATGACAGGATAGAAGTTATATATTTATATTCCCTGGAAATGTGTGTTAGAATCCTAGCACCTGTGTTTGTGGACATAATATAGTTCAGAATAATATTTTGTTACATTAATATAATTATTTCAACATATGGTGTGTCCTAAATTTATGAGTATGGAAAGAGATTAAACACCTTAGTCAGCACATACAAGAGGATATGGACTCTACCTAGTGAAGATGAAGGTAGATAAATAAGTGAATTGAAATATCCTCTATGCCACATAACAACAGCAACTGAAGTAGATAAAGAAGGGCCTTACCCTTGATTCAAACACTTTCTATTTTTCTAACCTTCTGAAATCTGAAAATAAAAATCTATTTTTCTTAAAATGACCATATACAGAATTTCTGTTACAGCAATAATGTGTAACTAAAGCAGTGGATTTGTGTGAAGAAGAAAGAGCCTTGAGACAGATAATGTAAAGACATTTGTCCAGTTTTATAAAGATCAGATCAGGTGATTTTAGGGTGCAAAATACCATCTGCCAATCATAATTCATACAGCTAAAATCAGAATTGAGCTAAGGGAAAGTGACAAAGTGCCATAATAGTCTGCCACATCATCTCTCCTGATGCTACTACCTAAAGGCTCACCATGGCTTAAACATAAACCCTGATCATTTATGGTACCTGGATGTATATGTGTGTGTGTATATACACACACACACACACACATATATATATATAAAACAAGTGTTTAAAGTGAGTTCTAAATATCCCATCAGATGCTTATTGAAATGAACATTTGAAACTACTCTAAGAAAAGACAAATAATTCCTATTTATTTTAATACTAAATTTCTGAAAAACCGAGAGTAGAACTATCCTGCATCAGATGACAGGAGTTCTCAAACTACCTATCTTAGTTAACAAGTTAGCAAGTTCATCAGCAGAATATTCAATGCATTTTTTATATCCTAAATAACTAAAACAATAAGTGTGATACAAAACCATAAACAATTTGTATTAAATGATTGCAAAATTAGGAATAGTATTCAACAATGTTTAAAATAATTTGAAGTCAGAAATGTATTTGAAGAGTAATTATCCATAATTCCAAAAAAGATTTCCTTGAAGAATTAAATCCTTATTTGTATATAGTAAGGGAGAAATTTATTGTCAGAAAGCAATTCTTATTGATTTCTATCTTTAACTTTTTTTAATCATTTTGTTGGGGGCTCACACAACTCTTAGCACAGTCCATCCATACATCCATTGTATGCAAAGTACATTTGTACCTTTGATGCCATCATCATTCTAAAAACATGTATCTTCCATTTAAGCCCCCGATATTGGCTCTTCCTTTCCCCCCACCTCCCAGATCTCCCTTTATAATTTATAAATTATTATAATTTTGTCTTGTCGAATGCTGTCCAATATGTCCCTCCGCCCATTTCCCAATTGTCTGTACTCCAGGGAGGAGGTCGTGCATATATCCTTATAATCAGTTCCCCCTTTCTGTTCCACCTTCCCTCAATCATCTCAGTGTCACCACTCTCCCCACTGGTCCCAAAGGGATCATCTGTCCTGGATTCCCCATATTTTCGATTCCTATCTGTACCAGTGTACAACCTCTGGTCCAACTGGATTTGTAAGATAGAATTCAGATAATGATAGTGGGCAGGAAGAAGCATTTAAGAACTAGAGGAAAGTTGTATATTTCATCATTGCTACACTGTACCTGACAGCATAAACTTTTAACAAGAAAGAAAAATCATAATGACTAAAAGGTCACTATTATCAATACTCACCATTGTATTAGTAACTTGAAAGTTGACAACTCGAACTCAGTCAAGGGAGAATGAGGGCAATAGGTCTGGAAATCTGTCAGGGCAATGATTGAAGTCCTGTCTTACTCTATGACCTATGGGGCCTCCAATAATTGTAATCAAATTTACATCAACAAGGTTTTTTTTTGAGGAATGGAAAAGTGGAAGTATATCATAATTATGGAAGGCTCGGGCACAGGAAGATAAAGTAATAAATTCAAATTCATAGATACAGAATACAATAGACGTGATGGTTGAGTCTACCTTATCTGATTACAAAGCCAATACACTTTCTACTCCCAACAGCCATCATAAAAACAAAGGGTGTCTAAAGGATCAGATTCCAGGCATCAAAGAATGAAAAATGATATCACTGTAAATACAGGTTGGGGACCCAAAGCCCATCTATTGGTAACGGACATCCCTTATAGGAGGATCACGGAGAAGAGACCAACCTTCCAGGGTATAGTGTAGCAATGATGAAACTTATGACTTTCTTCTAGTTCTTCCATGCTGGATTATGCTGGATCAAAATGGATATTTGCCCAGGATACATCTCTCTATATATGGCCTGAATTTGTACTCAGTGCATGTATGCCTTAGTTGTTCCATGGCAGGGTTTTATTCCCTGACTTTTTGAATATTGTAGGAGGTCTTCTCCTTCTTACACATTGTTTGTATTTTGTCTTCTTACTAATATGATCTTACCCTTATCCTTAGTGAGATCTATCTTTTGATTTTTCTGTTGGGTTTCCCAAATGTGAAGTGTAGAAGGAGTGGATGTACGATAATGATAACTGAAGCAAGGTGTTTTGGGAATACAGGGGTGGAGGGGGAAAGTGATTTGAGGGGTGCATAGTGGGGACAAAGGGGGAGAGGGAGCGTTGGAGCCAATCATCATTGCACAATTCAGTTTGATGGTGATTTATCCATTTAAAGATGAGGAGAACTGTTTCTTTGACGACTTATAGCCAAAGATGCTATACAGAGACACTGTGAATCAAAATCCCAATGATAGTAGGATATTTAAAATAAATTACCTGTATTAAAATTAAATATTTATAATACATATTGTACCTGACCCATTTTGCTTACTATGCGTAATGTTATGGAGGGATAATAAAAACATATAATTTTCTAGCCAACTTACCAACCAACAGCTGTTTCCATGTCAATTTAACTCACAGAAACCCCACAGGATAGGCTAGAGCTACCCTCCAGGGTTCCCAAGGCTTCAAATCCTGATGTGAGCAGATGCTCTCATTTTTCTCCCTCAGAGAGGCTGATGAGCTATCACTGCTGACCTAGCCTCATTGTGCATCCAGGACTCCTCAACTCTGTAATATTAGAAGGAATGTTTTTAAGATGATGATTTCAATGCTGGCTATAAGACTTAAAAGATAGAACAAGAAGAGGAAGAAGAAAACTATGGTTTGTATCAAAATAGGATATAAAGAAATTAAAAGGTGAGAACTATAAGCATGAACATTTAAGTGTGAACATCAACATATACCCAAACAAAAGGAAGGGTAATCCCTATGAAGGCAAGGTAAAAAAACAACCAACCACACAAAAACCCTACAGTTGATTTCTAAAAGAAAAATTAAGTTCTGAGGAAGAAATGTGGTTATCTAAAATAATGACAATTATGGCATTTGCTATGCTAATTGAAATAATATTTTTGTCTCTGTTACTATTTGACAATTGGTTAATAAAGCCTTGTCATAAAATATTTTAATAAATAATTTATATACATATGATAATTACAAAATATATTATACCTTGAGTAATATAGGGGTTCAGATGTGTCTGGGCATACTTCTAATAGAGAAGTGAGACAAAAAAGGAGTCGATTTGTATGGCTGACTTTAGCTGGAAAGTTTCTTTAGGCAGGAAACTGTTTTCATCAAGTACTTTAGCCTTTAGCCATAGGCAGAAAATTGTTTTTATCAAGTACTTTCTGTGTGGTGAAAGAGAGGGGAGTGCCCTGTCTGGGCTCAGTACATTTTTCACTTTCTGGTTATATAAATTTCTGTTTGAAATAGAAACCACTGAACGCAAACGAACTTTTCACAAGAGATGTGAGAATCAAGGTCACCGAATGGGTACAACATTCTACTTTTTAAGAAAAACACTTTACTTTGTTATAGCAATGATTCCAGGACACGTACCTTGTGGGTATAAACTTTGCCAGTTAAAAGTGTGTTAACAGTGTAATAGAAACCATTTTAATTGAAAGAAACAGGAAAACAAGCAGACGATGCATCACACAAATTGTGTCCACCTAGGAAGATTTGAAAGAAGGGAGGCAGCTGCTTGGGGTGGCCACAGGATAGGTCCCCATGATGCAGACCTCCCCATTCTCTGCCTGACTTCACCAGCCCTAGCTGCATGCTCTTGCTCCATGGTCATGGTCACAGAGAAGATTTTGCATATCTAGACTCATTTGATCTTTTGAAAAAAGAATGGAAAAAAATCACCACTTGGCCTCACCACTGTCATCCTGAGCAGACTCATTACCTGTGGCTTCCTCAAAGGTGAAAGACAGTGTGCCCATTCCCTAGTCACATGATAATGATGGAGAAACATGTTAAGCTATATAAAGTATTTGTTTATTGAATGTATTACATGGGAAAAATTCATGCACAGATTTAACAGTTTTAACATTTAACTCTTGTAATCGCTTTCTTTTAACTTCCTCACCATCACAACCAGCACTCCCCCCAAATAAATAAACTAACAAAAAAGCCAAGAAAACAAACTGTCATCAAGTCAATACCTACTCATAGTGACCCTATGGGACAGGTTAGAATTGCAATTGGGAGATTCTAGTATTATGAGATGGTGGAGGTTTATTGTGCCAACCTGGCCGATAAACATATGTGAGATTAATTGAAGGGCAGAGAGATAAATGACTTGGTGAGTCTCACCCTTCTAGTTCTTGGGTCTCTTGCTCTCTGCTTGTTGGACCAGAGTGAAGCTGCCTTGGCCAGTTCCCTACTTCAGCTGGCAAAGCTCACTCACTTCCTATGAGACATCCCTAAGGAGAAGCTGCATGGACCTAACCTGATGCAGTCCTGGGTGCTGGAGCAGCTGTGTAGAAACCCTTGTCAGAGCTGAGATGCTCATACACTCACTAATTCACCTTTCCTCCTGCAGTCAGTGTTATTGCATGTATTTTGTGAAATTGACAACTTTGTAAATCTGTGTCGGACATATGGGCTAATGTTAGATTTATGGGCTTGGACAGCCCTGGTCTGCGATGTTTTCTTAACGTAAGCTTACCATTTATGTAAAAATTTCTCCTATATACATATGATTTTCTATGGATTTGTTTTTCTAATGTACTCTGACTGACATATATTGTAACTCTTTATAGGAGAAAACTATTCAGTGTTTCTGCTATAAGAAGCTAGTGGTTTTGAACTGTTGATCTTGCCGGTAACATTCCAACAGATAATCATTATGCCATGATGACACCAATTTCTACATTAAGAGAGTAAAATAACGATTTTCCTTGAAATCTATGAAACCCTTCAAAAACAAATGTAATTTTTTAATTGTTAATTATTCAGATCTGGATTATTAGTCATTCAGAAATACTGGAAAAGTCTAGAGGATATCTGGGCCTAAGAAAACATAAGACATCTCTGAAGATTGCTAGATTGGAAACTTGAATATTTTCTTAGAACAAAAGGAGAATGGAGTGTTATGGAAGAAACTGCAGAGTTTGGATGGGTCTTGGGAATTGATTGATACTGGAGAAATTATCGTAATTCATTGGTCCTATGTCTGGGAGGTAACAACTGAGTGGAAATGAAAACAAAACCTCTGTGAAGTGTGTTGCTGTAGTTCCTTCAGTCACCAGCTTCTGAGACACTGGTGGTTTTGAACTGCTGATGCTTTAGTTAGTAGCCGAATGTGTAATCACTAAGGTACCGGGACTCCATCTGGGAATTGACTCACCCAGAAACTACTAGGATTTCTTAGAGCATTATTTCAGAAGGATATTGTTAATCAAATAAAAGAAAACAACTGTTAATATCTACAAAATGAGAGATTATATCACAATGAATTGTGATTCTTTGAACATTTTTCCATCATGCACAAAATGATTTGGTTAAATTAGAACTATGCTTGTTAGAGCCATTGACTGTGTGTTCATTTAGTTTGTTTGTGGCATTATTGCCTTTGGGTAGGCTCTGTCACATAGAAATCCTGTGTACAATAGAAAAACCCTGCCCTATCTATCCTATGCCAAGTATTGTTTGTGTGCATTGTTGCAACCAGTGTGTGAATTCCTCATGCTGAATATCATCCTCTTCGGAGCCTGACTTCCTCCTGATTCCCTACTCTACCAAGGTGAAGGCCTTTCTCTAAGATCTACTTTTTCTCGACAGTATGTCCAAATTACCCAGTCATCCTTCCTTCCATGGGACATTCTAGCTGTTCTTTTTCCAAACTCATAGCAATGTTTAATTTCAGAATTTTATAATTTCACATCTGTAAGCCATGCTCAAAAATACTTCCATATGTTAACACACTTGTTAAGGCATAAGATGCTGTTTAAATAAACCATTCATATTGAAATACATATGATAAAAAGAAATCATATTTTTAAAAATCACAATGAATTAATATGTTGCTTTTTTCCTTTGATAGCTGTTTGTCAAATTGAGACCTATAGCCACAATATATGCATTCACACATTCAGTCTCTTTTGCATATATCTATTTAATGTAATGGGGATCATAATTACTATGCATGAAGAGAAAATGCCAAATATATGTAGAAGTAGACATTTGTAGAGGTCAGCTCAAAAACAGACATAAATCTCCATGAAAAAATGTAAGAGCTGTTTGCAAAGGATCGCATTATTCTTAGTGAAACCCAAGTAGCATGTCAGATTGACCTAGATTCTTCTATCTAAATTTTATAGATAAAACTCACAGAATATTGTGATTTCTAAAAGTTGATGTATGGAAAGACAGATATTTCAACATGTATTCTGAATCTCAGTGATATCTTTGACAAAAAATCTTATAGTTCCTGTTAAACATTTTTTCCACTCCATCTTACATACACTGCAGAAGCCCAGAACTCAATACTCAGTCACAAATTGGGGTTTCTAGGCTATTAGTTCACGAAGCCAATGAAAATGAAGCAAACAATGATGTGTTTTAGGCTGGATCATCTAAACCCAAACCAAACTCTGCCTTTAAATCAGTGCCTGCTCAGAGTGACCCCACAGATTATGTAGAACTGATCCTGGGGTTTCCTGACACTAACACTTTCAAGGAGTAGAGAGCATTTTTTTTTCCTGTGATAAAGGCTAGTGGTTTCAAACTGCCCACCTTGTAGTTAGTCATTCAACGTGTAACCACTATAGCCACCACCAGGGTTCCCCTAAGTGAGAGCCTCATGGGACTGCCTACCTGGAATTCATTTGACTGTCCATTTACCAGCCTGCAGTCTTCCAGAATTTTAATTTGACAGTCCCTACAGCTGCTCTCCTATATATACAGAAAGAGATTTATATAAAAAGGATTCATATAGTTGTAGAAAGGGTTTAATTCAGTCTAGTTCAAGTCCATGGGTCATTGGCCAAGGCATTTGACTTTATGGATCAAAAAAATATGAATAGCTTTGTCAAGCTCAGGAATTGCAGAACACTTCATTGTGCACATATATATGGATTTAGAGGCAGTTATGGGAACAAAACAAGCATAAAATCAGGAAAGGCATACATCAGGACTGTACCCTTTCACTGTACTTATGCAATCTGTAGGCTGACCAAATAATGAAAGAAGTTGGACTCTTTGAAGAAGTTTGTGGCACCAGCATTAGAAGAAGGCTTAGTAATAGCAGTTGACACAACTTTGCTTTCTGAAAGTGAGAAGGATTTCAAGCACTTGCTGATGAAGACCAAGGATTGCAGCCTTTAGTATGGAATAATACTCAGTGTAAAAAGGACCCAAATCCTCCCAGCTGTACTAACAGGTAACATCAATGGGAAATGGACAACAAAATGAAGCTGTCAACAATCTTGCCTTGCTTTGATCCGGGATCAATGTTCATGGAAGCAGAGTGAAGAGATCAAAGATATCAATTAAAGACCTCTTTAGCATATCGACATACAATCAGATTACTTTGAAAACCTGAATGTGCCATGGTATTTTCTTTTTTTTTTATAAAATAATTTTATGAGGGCTCATACAAAACTTATCACAGAACGGGGAAGATGGCGGCCAGATAGGAAGCTCATGCCCGGAGCTCCTGGAGATCGGTGAGTGGGGGTGACTCAAGAAAGGGTGGGGCTCTCGAATTGGGTTTTGTGACTCCAGGAAAGCACAGAACCCTCTTCTGAAACGGGAGCAGGCGTGAACCGCATACCTGCACTCCCCACGGACGCCAGCACAGACGTTACCATTTCTTTGCAGCAGCGGAATCCAAGGCTCCAGCTCCGCAACCAGGAGCCGAGTCGCCCGCGGTGCATTAGCACCTGTGCACAAATCGCTAAGCAGTCCTCTCCACCCCAGGGTGCCCAGGTGCCCGTGGGGACACTCCACTCAGACCCGCACCTCTTTCTCCCCACCCCCAAAGACTCTTGTGTCCCCAGCGGAACAGCGGGCCAGCCCCTTCCCCACTCAGGAGGCCTGCGCCCAGGTGCACCATAAGGGCACAACCATTGCCCAGGATAAGATCAACCCATCCCCCAAGCCAGCAGCCAGCCACCGCCATTGGGCCACACTTTCTAAGCAGAGCGATAGGAATGCCCGTACTCCCCACTGTCGCCGGCACTCCCCATAGACATTGCAGGTTCAGAATGCACACACTGCAACCTGCGGCAGAGCTGTCCACTTTACCCTGTCACCCGGGCAAATAGCCAGCCAGTCCTCCCCACCACAGGGTGCCAGAGGATTTTTCCCCACCTATCTGTGGCAAGTGCCCCTCTGCAGGAACAGATTACCCAACCCCCAAACCACCCCCTGTACTCGGCCAACATGTTACATTAGATCTGCAAGGGCCCAGCTACAAACAGTTACCGAGGAAAGCTATAATATAAGACCAGCCTCCCAAAGAGAGACCCCAGGGTTACAAAACACCAAGGAAAATGCTGCCTAATTCAAATAAATCAAACAAAAAATGGCTAGCTGCTTCCACAATATCAAGAAAATAGAAACTAAATCTGATGCAAGAAGACCAGCTGGACCTAACAGCAGTCATAGAAAATGCAGAGATTAATCAACCACAGAAAGAAATCTTCAAGATGTTACTAACACATATGCAGTTCTTAAGCGACAAATTAGAGATGAAAGAAGAATTCATACAGGAGATAAAGGCCACACACCAAAGGGAAATCCAAGAACTAAAGAGTGAACTAACAAAAACTAATAGTAAGCTCTCAGATTTCACCCAGAGAATAGAGGAAGCAGAGAACAGGACAAGTGACCTAGAGGACTCGCAAGTAGAAATTAAGAAATGGGAGAAAAAATCTAAAAAATCTATGGGAGAAGCAAAAGAAAATATGAGAAGCCTGGCTGACACTATGAAAAGAAACAACATTAGAATTGTCAGTCTGCCGGAGGATGAGGCATCAAGAAAACCAACATCCAAAATAGTGAGGGAATGCTTAGAGGAAAACTTACCTAGCTTAATGAATGAAAGCCATATAACCATACAGGAGGCTGAAAGAACACCAGCTAGACTAAACCCCAAGAAGAAAACACCAAGACAGGTAGTTGTTACACTATCCAATTATGAGGAAAAAGGGAAAATTATGACAGCAGCTAGGGAAAAACGGGTTATCACATACAAAAGCAAACAGATAAGAATATGCTCGGACCTATCAATGGAAACTATGAAGAATAGGAGAGAGTGGAACAGCATATTCCGAAAATTGCAGGAAAACCATGCAAACCCAAGAATATGCTATCCAGCCAAATTATCTATCAAAATTCATGGATACATAAATCTTTCCAGATAAGGAACATCTCAGAGAATATGCCAAAAGGAACCCAGCTGTACAGAAGAGCCTTACTGACCAACCAGAGGAAGAAGAACAACAACCACCTAACACAGACAATGAATCTACCCAGAGATGGTCAAAGGGATAACAGCCCCCAAGATAACTCTGACTCAGAGATGGAAGAAAGGCAAGAATGAACCACAAGCAGACATTGACACAAGGAAATAGAAAAACACCCAACCCAAGAGTGATAAAATGACAACACAGCGTGAACAGATAGATGCAATTAACCTAAATATCAATGGAGTTAATTCAGGGATTAAGAGACAGAGATTAGTAAACTGGTTTAGAAAACACACCCCTCAATCTGCTGCCTACAAGAGACACATCTTAAAATCACAGAAAAAAATATTGAGAATCAAAGGCTGGAGAAAAATATACCAGGAAAACAGCAATTGCAAAAAAACAGGATAAATGCTAATCTCAGATAAAATTAACCTCAAAGTGCAAACCATAATAAGAGACAAAGAGGGACACTATATAATGCTTAAGGGAAGGGTAGACAATGATCTGATAAGCATTTTAAATAAATATTCTCTGAATGAGAGACACGCCAAATATGTAAACCAGACACTTCGTATGATGAAAAAAGAAATTGCAGCCTCAACAATTATAGTGGGTGACTTCAACACACCACTCTCTGAGAAAGACAGGTCACAGGGAAAGAAACTCAACAAAGAGACGAGAGATCTAAACACTACAATTAGACAATCTGATTTGGTAGATATCTACGGAGTTTTTCATCCAAATAAAAGACATTTCACATTCTATTCATCCCCACATGGATATTTTTCAAAGATAGACCACATGCTAGGGCATAAGGTGAATCTACCTAAATTTAAGCACATTGATATCATATAGAACTCACTCTCAGACCACTCTGCCATAAGGTTGGAAATCAACAAAAGGAAGTTGAGGAGAATTAGAGAAAACACTTGGAGAATGAGTAATTCTCTATTGCAAAAGGAATGCATACTGGCCCAGATCAGAGATGATTAAAAAATTTCTAGAAACCAATGAGAATGAAAGCACTATATACTAAAACTTATGGGACACAAAAAAGGCACTCTTCAGAGATTTCATAGCAATACAGGCACACCTAAAAAAGGAAGAGAGCCTCATAACTGATACGTTGGCATAGAATGTACAACAACTAGAGCATAGTCAGCAGGGTAATCCCACTAATAGCAAAAGAAAAGAAATAATAAAAATCAGGGCTGAGATTCAGGAGAGAGAAAATAAGAAAACAATGGGAAAAATTAAGGCTGCTAAAAGTTGGTTCTTTGAACAAATTAACAAAATTGTTAAACCATTGGCAGACTTAAACAAAGAAAGGAGAGAGAAAATTGCAATAGCAAGAATAAGGGATGAAAGAGGGGCCATCACAACTGACCCTAATGAAATCAAAAAGATAATCACACAGTACTACAAAGGTCTATACTCCACTGAACTCAACAACTTGGAAGACATGGACAAATTCTTGGAAAAGCAATCTCTTCCTAGATTGCCCACAATGGATGTTAATAATCTTAGCAGAGCCATAACAGTAGAAGAAATAGACAAGGTTATCAAGGGAATACCAACAAAAAAATCATCTGGACCAGATGGTTTTACAGGAGAATTCTACCAAGCATTCGGGGAAGAATTGACACCAACCCTGTACAAGCTCTTCAAAAGCATAGAAAAAGATGGCAAAACTCCTTCTATGAAGCTAGTATAACACTGATACCAAAACCAGGCAAGGATCTCACAAGAATTGAGAACTGCAGACCAATATCCCTAATGAATATTGATGCAAAAATCCTTAATAAAATACTGGTCAATATAATACAAAAGTATATAAAACATGTAATTCACCATGACCAAGTGGAGTTCATACCTGGAATGAAGGGGTGGTTCAACATATGAAAGACCACTGGTATCATTCACCATATTGACAAGAAATATTATAAGTATAAAATGATTATATCCATCGATGCTGAAAAAGCATTTGACAATATTCAACACCAATTCCTGTTCAAGAAACTCAAGAACATAGGAATAGAAGAAAAATTCCTCAAGACAATACAAGCTATATATGAAAAACCAACAGCCAATGTGTTAGTCAATGGAGAAAAGACAAACACAATCCCACTGAAAAAGGGAACCAGAGAAGGATGTAAATTGTCCCCTCTATTGTTCAATATCATACTAGAGGTTTTAGCTAACAGCATAAGGCAAAGAAAAGACATAGAAGGTATACACCTGGAGAAGGAAGAGGTGAAATTAACTTTATTTACAGATGATATGATTCTATATATGGAAACACCCAAAAACTCCACAAAGGGATTACTGGAAACAATAGAGGAGTATGGCAGAGTGACAGGATACAAGATCAACAATCAAAAGTCAATTGGTCTGCTGTACACATCAGATAAGATCACAGAAGAGGAGATAAAAAAAGAGGTATCCTTCACAATAGCCAAGCATAAATTGAAATATCTAGGGATATACCTGACAAAAAGAACAAAAGACCTATATGAGGAAAATTATAAAAAACTATTATAAGAAATCAAAAATGACTTCAAGAAATGGAAAAATATCCCACGCTCATGGATCAGAAGACTCAATGTAGTAAAGATGACAGTTCTACCCCAGGTATTATATAAGTTCAATGCAATGCTGATACATGTACCATCATCCTTCTTCAAAGAAATGAAAAAAATGATTACTTCAAAAAAATGATTACTTTGTAGCTTCAAATGGAGAGGGAAGAAGCCCAGAATTAGTAGATAACTCCTTAAGAAGAAGGACATCGTGGGAGGGCTTGCCTTACCTGACTTTCGCACATACTGTGTAGCCACAGTGGTCAAAACAGCATGCTGTTGGCATAATGACAGATACTCAGACCAAGGGAAAAGAACTGAAAATTCAGAAATGAAAACACAAGCATACAGACAACTGATGTTTGATAAGGGCTCCAAAAGTATCAAATGGGAAACAGATGCCCTTTTTAACAAGTGGCGCTGGAAAAAATGGATATCTAAGTGGATATCTGTAGAAACATGAAGCAAGACCCTTACCTCACTCCATGCACTAGAATAAATTCAAGATGGATCACAGATCTTGAAGTAAAACCCCAAAATATTAGGGCCATCAATGAGGGAATTAGGACCAACCTGAGAACACTGGCACAGGGATTACATAAGATATCAGAAATAGGGAAGGACTCAAACACAGAGGAAACTCAAATAGACAAATGGGATATACTGAAGATGAAATACCTGTTCACATTGAAAGAATTCACCAAGAGAGTAATAAGAGAGCAGACAGACTGGGAAAACATCTTTAGCAATAACAAATCAGATAACGGACTTATTACTAAAATTTACAACACCCTGATAACTTCCCAAAAGCAAAACTAACTGCCCACTGAGGAGATGGGCAAAGGAATTAAACAGAAGTTTCACAGAGGCATAAATCAGAAAAGACAATAAATATATGAGAAAATGTTCCTGATCATTAGCCATAAGAGAGATGCAAATCAAAACAACAATAAGATACCACCTAAAGCCCTCAAGAATAGCCAAATTCAAAAAGTCAGAAAGTAGCAAATGCTGTAGCGGTTGTGGGAAGATAGGGTCACTTACACACTGCTGGTGAACCTGCAGGTATCTACAGCCACTATGGAGATCAATTTGGAGATATCTAAAACAGATGGAAATTGAGCTACCATATGACCCAGCAATTCCCGTGCTGGGCATATACCCAGAAGAGACTAGCAACAATCCACGACCAGAGATCTGTGCTCCAATGTTCATTGCCGCACAGTTCACAATTGTAAAGAGTTGGAAGCAGTCCATATTCCCATCAACTGATAGTGGATTAAAAAGCTGTGGTACATACAAAGAATGGAGTAATATGCATCGCTGAAAAGCAGTGATGAATGCTTGAAGCACATCAGTGCATGGGAAGACCTGGAGGAAATTATGCTAAGTATGCTTAGCATAATTCATATTCACATACAATATGAATCCACTGAGTAAGCATAATAATAATAATTTTTAAATTGGAAATGGGCATTGAGAAAAAGCTAATATATAGACAAAATCCTGGGAGAAGGCCCAGGCAATATGGCAAGGGCCAGATCAAATCTAGGGCTACATATGGTAGCCAAGTAGGGGGGAGGGGCAGGGGGGCAGATGGCGATTTGTAGAAAGGGAATGGGGCAGTAAACCATCAAAGCTGAGCATATTGTTTATATCGCCAAAGGGAAAGAAGGACCAAACTTAAACTTGGAGAGTCAGGATTTGAATGCAGCACGACAGCATGAAGTGGAGAACCAGTGGAGGGACCTGAGAACACAACACTGACACCAACTATAGGGGCAGCCACCTCTTCACCAGAGGAGTTTGCTTTGGAGATCAGCTCTGAAGCTGAAGTCTGGGGAGTGAGATATGCCTGACCAGAGCACATGAGAACAAATGAAAATAGAGGAAGACAGAATGACGTGCATCCTGGCCCACTGAGCCTTCAGAACGATATTCCCACTCAGAACAGCTAATGCACAAAGAGGGCTATATGGCCAGTCCCATTATGAAATATGGCTACCCTCGCTGACCCAAGGCCTATCGGGGCCAGGATGAAGAAACAGGGTCAAGATTATACCCTATTGCACACAACCACACCAATGCAAAGCACTAAGGGTGCGCAACTTTATACGGGGTTTTATTTTGTTATTATTTTTATTATACTTTCACATATATGTATAGCACACTGAGGGGTTTTCTTGCTGTTGTTATAATTGTTTTATTTGCTTCAGTTGTTTCATTTTAGGAGGCCTTTTTTTGTACATATTGTTACATCTGCAGGTCTATCTAGACAAGATAGGCTGGACAGAATCTGAAGGTGAAACAATAGGACTGATGGTTATGGGGTAGGCAACATGGGAGAGGGGGAGGAGGGGCAATGGTGGTCATGTTGACCAGCCCAGGAAAGAAGGGAATAACAATTGATACAAAATCGGTGACAAGGTAGCTGATAGAAGTCCCATAGGGATTGATTAAGACTAATGTAGCAGAGAGAAAATACTGAAACACAAATGGAGGTTGAGCATGATAGTGGTATAAGAGGGAAGAAAATGGAAATAGAGGAAGGAACAGGGGGGTAATGGGCATTTATAGAGCTTCAAATACAGGTATGTACATAGGTGCATATGTTTATAAGTGACGATGGAGAAATAGATAAGCATGCATACTTGTAGGGCTAGTAGTAGGATAGCAGATGGTCATTGTACCTTCACTCAAGTACTTCATTGGTGCAAGAACACTTTGTTCTATTAAATTGGCATTCCACGATGCTCACCTTTCCGACACAATCACTGAAGACAAAAGTGTGCATAAACAAAGGTGGTGAAGAAAGCTGATGGTGCCTGGCTATCAAAAGAAGTAGCGTCTGGGTTCTTACAGGCTTGAAATTAAATAATCAGCCATCTAGCTGAGAAGTAACAAAGCCCACATGGAAGAAGCACACCAGCTTGTGGGATCACGAGATGTCAAAGGGATTAGATATCAGGCTTCAAAAATTAAAAAGCATAACTTTGTGTGCTCACTTTCCTGATATGATTGCTGAAGACAAATATGTGCATAAGCTAATATGGTGAAGAAAGTGGATGGTACCTGGCTATCAAAAGATATAGCATCTGGGGTCGCAAAGTCTTGAGTAAACAAGTGGCCATTCAGCTCAGAAGCAAGAAAGCCCACATGGAAGAAGCACACCAGCCTGTGTGATCATGACGTGGTGAAGGGATATGGTGTCAGGCATCAAAGAACCAAAATTGTATCATTATTGATGAGGGGGAGTAAAGATTGGGGAACCAAAACCCATCAATAGGTGAAGCAACATCCTCTTGCAGAGGGGTTGTAAGGAGGACATGAGCCAGTTAAAGTACAGGGTAGTAGCAATAAAATATGCAACCTTTCTCTAGTTCTCAAATGCTGCCTCCCACCCACTATCATGATCCCAATTCTACCATATAAATCCAGCCAGAGCAGGAGATGTATAGTGAAGCTGGAAGCATGGGAAATTCAGGATAGATGATCCCTCAGGACTAGTAATAGGAGTGGTAATACCAGGAGGGTGGAGGGATGGTGGAATAGAAAATGGAGAACCAATTTCAGGGATCTACATGTAGCCTCCTCTCCGGAACACAGCCAACAGGGACATGATTACTGGGACACCTTGGACAGTGTACAGTATGAAAAGAATAATAATTTGTAAGTTACTAAGGGCTCATGGGGGGAGGAAGGGAAATATAGGGAGCTGATACTGGGGGCCTGGATGGAGGGAGGATGTTTTGAGAGTGATAATGGTATAAGTGTGTACATGTGGCCTGCATACAATTGATGTATGTATGGATTTTGATGGGAGTTGTATTAGCCCCCAATAAAATGATTTATTAAAAAAATCACAATCCACACATATATTCTTTGTGTCAAGCACTTTTGTACATCTGTTTCTCTCATCATTCTCAAAACACTTGCTTTCTGCTTCAGCCCCTGATATCTGCTCATTTTCCCTTCCTTTCCTACTCTCTCCTCCCCTATGAACCTTTCATAATTTATAAATTAATATAATTTTGTCGTATCTTACACCATATGACATCTTCCTTCATGCACTTCTGTGTTGCCTGTCCTCAGGGAGGAGGTTATCTATAGACTCCAAAAATCTGTTCTCATTTTCAACTCCTCCTTCCCTCCACCCGACCATTGTCGTTCTTCTCTCCACTGGTCCTGAGGGGTTCTTCTGTCCTGGATTCCCTTTGTTTCCTGTTCCTATCTTTACCAGTATACATCATCTGCTCCAGCTTGATTAGTGAGATAGAATTGGATCATTATAGGTTGGGAGGGAGAGCATTTAAGAACTAGAGGAACATTGTATGTTTCATTTTTGCTATACTGCACGCTGACTGGCTCATCCCCTCCCTGGGAGCCTTGTGTAAGGGGATGTTCAGTTACCTACAGATGGGCTTTGGGTTCCTAATCTGCACTCCCCTTCATTCCCAATGATATGATTTTTTTCCTTTGATGCCTTATAGCTTTATAGCTGATCCCTCAATTTTCAACCACCTCGTGGTAGTATGTTGAATACAGACAACCAAAGAAGAATCTATGCATTTAAACTGTTGGACAGATGAATATTGAAAATTGCATGGACTGCCCAAAGAATGAGCAACTCTTTCCTGGAAGAGGGAAAGTCAGTGTTTCTCACAAGCCATTGTGGCGAGAATTCATCTGATATACTGTATGTACTCATGTATAAGCCAAGTTTGTCAGCACTTTTTTTTAATGCAGTGTTTGTGGTAAAGTTGGGTGCCTCAACTGATGTTCAGGTCAGCTTATACTTGATTATATATGATACTTTAAATAAGCTGTCAGGAGAGACCAGATAGAGGAAAAGCACATGATGCTGGGTAAAGTACGGGGGCAGCAGAAAAGAAGATGGCCCTCAAGACGATGGATGGACCTGGTAGCTACCCCCATGGTCTTATGCACAGGCACAATTGAGAAGATGTGCAGACCAGGTAGAGTTTCTTTTTGTGTGTGCATAGTCAGTGTGGGTCCGAACTGACACGATGGCACCCAGCAAGAGCAGCAACCCTGAGAAGCCTGTGTCAGCCAAACGGACATGAAACCAAAAGTCTGGGGATCTGGTTGGAGCAGACTGTGGATGACAGTGGAAGCGCATGATTCATTGGTGGAAATGCACAGGAAATAAACGTCCAGTGAACTCCCTCTGTCCACAATCTGAAGAAAATGCTCATTAAATGAAGGGCATCCGTGACTTGAGGATACAAGGTCAAATGCATAAGCCTGATTTGAACAGCTAAAACTTGTCAACAGATGGATGGCCTTTATGATGCATGCTGGACCTGATCTGGCATCCAAAATCTTATGTGTTTGGGGGTTGTATTCTTTGTTTTTTTTTTTTTTTAATTTTACATTGTAGAGGTTATCTCAGGAGTGTTATGTCATTGGGAGCCACCCTCTTGGAGTTGCGGTATATATTTTTCATACCTTTTGTGTATGAAAACTGGAGCTGGTACACGTATAGAATTAGCAAGTGAAATAAGGGTTTGGGGGAAGGGCATAGAGAGATGGTCAGGTGAAGGGGTGATGGTACCAAGGGGTCCATATAGGAAAAAAAAAGTTTGAAAATGGATTTTGGTAGCAAATGTACAATTCTTCTGGATGTGCTTGAACTATGGAATGATTTTATGATTATATTAGTCATGATTGATAATAATAATAGCCTAACCATCACAGATGGTTTTAGTAAATCTATGACTTCAGAAAATTCAAATATATTGTTTAGGAAAATAACATACCAGGTATCAAGAAACATTGGCAATTGTCAAATACAAGCATTAAATCACAACTCTCATATCTATAAAACTGGTGGATTTATTTGTAACTACATGGAAATAATTCCCTAGGACAAAAACTGAGAAAAAAGAACATTTTTAGAAGCTCCTGTCATTCATTTTCATAAGTGAAGAAATGGGAACAGAAGTAGTACTTCTGTATGAGGAAAAGTAGAACCAAATCCTAGTGCAAATCTTTTCACCTAACTGAAAAAAAATTACAGTAATTTTTCCTGCCAAATTTTTCCAAATGTCAGGAGAAAGAAAGATGACCATTTAGTTGCTGCCTTGCAAAAATGTGATTGGGTCCCCCCAAACTAGCAGATATTCCTCCCAGAGGGATATGTGTACTCGTGGGAAATCAAATCAAGCGGGGTGAGGCCATTCATACCTTGGAGAAGACAAGTACATCCCTGTTAGTACACAAAAGGGAAGAACCAACATTGTAGTAGGTAAAAAATGACTAAAACACTTTCATAGATCCCAAAGGGGGAGTGCGCCTGCTGCTGTGCTCCTAATCAGGCATCCTGGTCTGAGTTTCTTTCCAGTCCCTGGGAACCCAGATCATGTGCTATAGAATACTGAACATCCCTGGATCTTTGAGATGCACAATGAACTATAAAGACTATACAAGATGGACATAGTTTGAAAATCCCACTAGGTGAACTGGGCCATATACTTCAGACACAAGTGTAGCTTGCAAACTTTAAAACTGAAACTACATGGTATCATGGTATGTGAAGCATATACTACAGCCCGCACATCACTAATCTTAGCTCATCTTCTGCTACACCAACTATGACAATGACTACCACCACTGCCACCATCACCATCACCACTCCACCAGCAGCAGCAGCACCACCAACAGCACTACTGTTTCCTTTGATTCTGTTGGGACGAGTTTCTAACAGATATTAAAAGAGAAATGCACTGAAAATTTTGTTTGTCTTCTGATCGTCTGGAGAAGAACTCTGTAGATTAGAAACCAATGAATAATATAAAATATTTTCATCTCCCTGATTTTAGGACTATATAGTGTACCTATAATTATATTGTCTCTTGGTAATAAGACCACAATGCAAGCTTACTTATCCAGGTCACGTGCAACTAAAATTCCCATAAATACTTAATTAATACATTTGAAGCTCAATGTGTCTCTTAAATGTAATTGAAAAGAAAGCCCCAGACCCTACAATGCTAGTGTTTGTATTTACTTGGTTAAACTGATAGCTTAAATTGTTTGGTTTGAGTCATTTATTTTACCTTATAATATTCTTTATTCATATTGATTCGGCCATTTGGAATATTAACTACTCTTGCTATTGTAATTGGATCACAAAGTTTGATGAGGATAAAGTGAACACCGTGCTGTATCAGTAAAGATATCCCTTCAGGCTGACAGTGATTAATAAGGCAGCATAAGCTGCTAATTTATCTAATGTCACAGTTTTATAAAAGGTTTTTTTTCCCAAATAATGTTGAATGCATTCTTAAGTTCCAAGTTAAAGAAAATGGACCAGGTGATAAGAATATGAAATTGAAATCTAGGTTTTCTGCCTCGGAGATTCCATAATCTACTTGGGAAAACTGTCACCTTTATAATTTTCTGTAGTAAATACTGCAAAAAAGTCTCATAGAGATGACATAGAAATGATGTCCAAAAGCCTCAACAGAAATCCATGGGTTAGGGTCCCAAGGTATATGGTTACATGACTGACATTGACTGTGCATTACTGTGTATCAAGAAGTATTTTAAAATAATTTATAGTTAGCTCATTCAATCCTCACACTATCACAGGACACTTTTGAGATAGGTCTCAAGGCCAAATAACTTAGCACTCTGTGAGATCTAGATCTGGACATTGTCTCTTGCTACAGCCTGTGCTGTGTAGGGCCAAATTTGCATATACAGAAATACTTTATTAAAAGTGACTATTTTTGTTAGCAATAGAGATGTATTAACTCATGGTCTAGGAAGGAACATAGGTAATGTAGCTACATATTTAAGAAAAATGATTCCAGAATCCAGTTTTCCAGGTAGAATGATGAAGGGCTTTGAAAGATACTATACAATCAGAATCTTTGATTTCTCCCCTGGGTGGCAAGATATGCATTCTCCCCACCCCACCCCCTGACTTGATTTCCCATCAGTATCCCTTCTAACTCTAGGAGGACTATCTGCTGGTTTGAGAGAACCACATCACAGTTTTGCATATCATCTACTACATCTTCTTCCTTTTCCTTGATCTTGACACCCTGATTGCAGCTGAAGTGAAGACTCCTGTCAAAATGCTTTTCAAGATTCACATCTAAATAGTGTTTGACCTCTGTGACTGACTAACTTCACTCTGCATAATTATTTCCATATTCCTTCATATCATGGTATATTTAGTAGTTTCATCACTGTTATAAGGATGTGTAGTATTCATTGCATTTATATACTAAAGAGATGGATTTTGGTTTGTTTTTGATTGTTTTAATTGATCCTTTTACTGATAGGAATTTGATCTGTTTCCCACTTCTTGCTGTTGTGATCTGAGCTGCAGTGAACACAAAAGGTCAAACACTATTTGAGACCACTACTGTATGTTGAATACCAAGATGAAGGCAAACTCATGCTCTCAGACCATGCAATATGCTAAGCAAGTCTTCTAAGCAACTCAGTAGAGAGCCTAACTAGTGTCCACAAGCTACACATCATCCTTTCTAGATGCATATCTTGAAAACCATTTTGATAGGAGTCTTCACTTCAGCAGCAGTGGGAGAGTCTATGTCTGTACATGACCTGCCTCATATTTCTTTGAGCTTTATGCCCAGCAGTGGTATTGCTGCGTTTTATAGTATTTCTGTTGCATGTTGCTGTAGGGATCTCCAGATAGCTGCTGAGTGTCTTTCTCTTTGTCAGCCCCCCCACCTCACCCCCCACCCCTGCTACTTTACCAAGAAAGATACCTTTCTCCAGGGATTGGTCTCTCTGAAGAACATTTTCAAAGTAAATGAGACTGTTACTCAATCCTTGCATATAAGCAGCATTCATTCTGTGCTTTCTTCAAGACCACACTGTTTGTTCTTTTAGCAGCATATGGTACTTTCACTACCTCTCACCAACATAATAATTCAAAGGCATGGTGTTTTCTGTGTTTTTTCTTATGCAAAGTTCTGCTTTCACATGCTTAGGAGGCAAGTGAAGACTGCATGGCTTGGATCCGGTGCACCTCCGTCCTCAGAGTCACCTCCTCTCCCTTCAACACAAGAGAGAGGTATATCTACTCACAAAGTGCATTGTCTGATTCTTAACTGCTACTCCCATGAACGTTGATTGTGTATCCAAACAAGACAAATTCCTTGAAATAACCATATTTTTCCATTTGTCATAGACCTATTGGTCTATTTGTGAGGCATTTGATTGTTTGTTTTACATTAAGTTGTCATCTACCTAGAAATCTGCAATCCTTGATCGTTATCAGCAAGTGCTTCGACCCTCCACACTATGGATAAACTATGTTTATTGATAGCCTGATATGATCCACATGCTGAAATGCCTCAGCATAGTCTGTAAACAGAAGTGAACATCTTTCTGGTATCCTCTGCTTTTAGTCAAGGTATGTCTGATATCCACCATGATAGACCTTGCTGCATGCTCTCCTCTGAAACCAGTCTGAATGTCTGGAAGCTTCTCAATCTTTGCAATTATAGAGATGGAAGATGGAAGGAAGATTTCTTCCCACTTTCCACTAACCTTTGGTTCACTCCATGATTTCTGTGAAACTGATGGTTTTCTTCAGAGTCAGTAAGTCCTTCTCAGTGTGGGACTAATGATTTTCTTGCTCTTATATGCCCCATTGCTCTGCTTCATACAAAGCTTTACAATGTAATTGATTTCATAATTAAAAGTCTAAAAATAAAGTATAATGTATGCCTCAAGATTTCTGAAACTAACGTCAAAGCAGAGAAGAGGAAATATCTTTCAACTTTATATATAGCATGCAACAAGTATTTAGATAAATAATAACTGATAAATAATTTATCATTTCTTCTGAAAAATAAGTTAAGTTCATAGACTAAGGACACATTGCAATTGCATTAAGATATTGGTAAAGAAATTTTATATCCCATGAACTGCCAGAAGAATGAATAAATCTGTCTTGGAAGACAGGCACCTCAAATGTCAGGTGAGTAAGCCTTGGTCTCTTCAACCTTGGACGTGTTATCAGGATAGATTAGTCTCTGGAAAAGGACACCATTCTCTGTTAAGAAAGCGTGAGTGGAAAAAGGAAATAACTGCAATAGATGGATTGACATAGTAGCTGCAACAATGAATTCAAATCTAACACTGGTGAGGGAAGCACAGCATCAGATATTCTTCTTCTTCTTCTTCTTCTTCTTATTATTTTGTACATAATATCAGTAGGAGTCAAAAACCCATCCTTGGAACCTAATAACAACAATTCCTGTTGATCAGATTTCTTGATGACCATATGAGTCACCTCATTTTTCTGTTTTTATTTATTTAAGATGAATGGTTCGCTTGAAATATTCTCTAAGTCCTCTTTAAACTCTAATTTTTCCTTGCTCACAAACAGCTCATATGATCATAAAATACTCTGAAATAGACAGCCTATGAGTAATCAGATTCTTAAGTGAACAAAATGAGTCATATCTGGATATTTACACTAAACATTTAATGATCACTTTATTCCTCTCAAAATGCATATTTATTTTTAGTTTAAGCACTGAGGTGTAGCTTTAAATGTTGTTGGCATGGCAGGTCTAGCCATTTTTATAAAAAGAATAATACTTTTGGGGGAATTAAAAATTCTAAGACACAAAAAGCCTGAGAAATGTAAATTATATTTTAGTGAACCAACTGATTTTGCAATTGTCAGATGCATTTATATTCACATTCACAATAGATTTCATTAGAGATTCTTAGAATTTTTTACCATCTGATTAAAACCTTCATGTTTGAAGATATCTCTCCTGCAGGAACAAATGCAGCAGAAACAGATGTAGAAATTAAATAGGATAATATATGTGCATTTTATCTTTCAAAATTATAAAGCACTACATAATATGAGATAGTGTTGTCATTTGGGATGATATACTTATGGAAAGTGTGTAAATAGTTTCCAGATGATTAAAAAATCAAGGTAATCAGTATAATAGTCCACTTATGTTTTATTCTTATTATACTATTCTGTGGTCTTCAAGTAAGTTTATATGAATGAAGGTTACTGATTTTACTAAAAATTTATTGGTCTGCATAAAGAATGGCAAGGTCTATCAATTTTTGTTTTGTGAGTTTTCGTGTGTTTTCTAGCTATCTCTTTAAAAAATACTTTTAATGGCATGTATTGATATATCCTATCAATCACAGTAACACTACATTTCAGAACATTTCCTTCTCAGCCTCACTGTTTTTGACTGTCTCCTTCCCTGACATCCTGCCTGCCACATGCCTGTGCAGTTACCATCCCTATAGATGCATTTATCCCGGACTTCATGTAGAGAAAATCATGCAAAGCACAGACAGGTAACAAACAAACAGCAGTAACAGTGACTAGACAAAACAAAGAAAAATCTGCATGAGAAACCAGAAATATTAACAACTGGGACAATTTTAAAGTGAATCAAAAGGGAGAACAGATGATTAGGTATTACATTTAAGCTTCCATTATGAACTTTGACATGATCTCTGTATGATTAGCAGGATATTCCAATGCCTGGACTCTAGTTAGAGGGAATTCACAGGCTCAATCCATATGTGGATTTTGTGTTTCCACTGTCATCCATAGCCTTCTGCAAACTGAGTGTTCACAATTCAAGCTCAGATATCATTTCCTCCTTTGGATTTGGGTTTTATTATTTAAAATCCTCAAATCACTCAGACTCGTGTCTTCTTCCATGTTGACTTAGTTGATGCCTTACTTAGATGGCTTCTTGTTTTAATAGGAGACTTTAATATCCCAGGTGCAGTTCTTTCTGATAGCTAGGCACCACCTGGTTTCTTCACCTTACTTTACTATAGCACCCATCTCTTTAGTGATTTTTACATGAGGACCAGCATGGGGGATAACACTTACTGTGATCCTCCAAGTCTCCAAACACATTCATATCTCTATGCTTTATATATCTATGGTTCACTTAAGAGACATTGCTATTTTGTGTTTGAGAACATTATATATTGTACATCATTTAAAAACTCCTGTTGAGAAAAGGAAATTATACAAGTATATATTGACTTGAGACTGCAACATGTGAACTGCTGACACACACATATGTATTAAATGTCTGGACACTATACATAAACAATAGGGTTGAGTGATAGGGTAAAACTTTCAATAACACTACTTCACAAAGGAGGATGGTAACTATAAAATTAAGAAAGAGGACATTAATATAGTAAATAAAAGGTATTCCTGGACCACCACTCACTGGGCACCCTCAAAGCAAGGAGTTGGAACCACAGTCCCATGACCTGTAATTTCATACCATTGGAATTGCAATCATCTGCTGCTTTTCACACTCGGTGTATGTTGGTTTCATATACACCTACTTCAGTGGGTTTGAAGTAAAGCCCAGTTAACTGAGGAAATTCTTTTCCTATGGCCTATGAAGCATGTTGTGGACCTGGAAAGGACAGAGTCTAAAGTCTCAATAGGGCCCTGGCCACCTAGGGGTGGAGAGACCAAGGTAAAAATTGTACAATTATATATAAGTTTTGGGATTGTATAAAAGGATTATAATTGTTTTTTTTTATTTCTGATAAAATGTTGTTCCTTGGTTGTGTGTGTGACTGTGGCCCACAGGGTTAGTGGTTCAAATCCAGCAGCAGCTCTCCAGGAACAAGGCTGGGCCTACCACTCCCAGAAGGGGGCAGTGATGCCCCCCAAAATCTTGTCTCACCAAAAGTAATTTCATCGCCTCCTCAGAGACATACATGTCCCTCTGCTTCCTCCATCCAACTCCAATCTGGATCAAACTAGTAAACTCCGCTTAACTCTCTTGGAGGAGGGTTACTTTGGAGTGAGCATGGCACAGTATTATAGAGCGCCAGCTGAATGGTCTTCTCCTCCCCACATCTTGAAATCTGGATCCCAACTAAGATAAGGTCTCCTCTGTAAGTGTTGTGTGCTGTTTTTTGTAAGATGTACATATAAAGGGGATGACATGTGGTTCATGATCAATAGGCAGGACCTCTGCTTGTTGTTTGGGAGACTGAATTAGATTACACGACTTGAGAGCAGAAGTCTACCTGCTTCATGGTATATATCAGTGACTCGCAACCTTCCTAATCCTGGAACCTAGGAGAGAAAGCCAAGATATTACATTTTGAAAGAACATGAAACACATATAAGATAGATTCTGGTATTTCTAGGTGTTCCTTGTGAACTGTTAACTCTTTATGCAAGAAAATCAAATCGTTGAGATAGGTAGGTTTTAATGTGGTAGGTAGAAGTGGAGATGATTTTACACTGTCAGGATAATAGAATGAGAAATTGGAAGAAACACATTTAAGGAGAAAGCCATTCAGTTGTATTAGACCTGCCACTGACAGAGACTGATTTCTCTGAAGAAATGTCTCTCTCCAGCAATGTCCAGAGTGATGACAACTTAACTGGTAGAAGAAGTTCACCTGTATGGACTTTAAAACTCAGCAAGCCCATTGCTGTCTAGTTGGTTTTAGCTCAGAGTAAGCTTATAATTAAAGTAGACTTGCTTCACTAGGTGTTCTATAACTGTAAATCATTATGGAAGTAGAACTGCACATCTGTCCCTCCTCCAACAGCCCAGGGGTCTTAACCACCAATCCTTTGATAAGCCACTGATCACTTTAACTAATGTGGCCCCATGCATCCTTCAATTCTATTTAGGCCATGATTGACAACATTCTTATCCCTCAGGATGAATGTGCAACAGAACTCCTGTGCCCATTCAAGACACTCTTCTTTTATTGAAACCAAAATAAAATTCAAAATCCTAGTATTAAGTGGACTCTTGCTTATAATAGGAATAAAGTGAATTTATCTTCATAATGAACTCATAAGTTCATTTCAGTCTTTGGTATGTGCCCCATTAAAATTCAAGTAAATTATAAATCTTAAGCATATGTAATCCTGTTGAGGGAAAAATAGAGCACGTATAGTAAATACGTCAGAATACAGAATCCATCTTATACATATTTCATGTTCTTTCAAAATGTAGTATCTTGGCTTTCTCTTCAAGGTACTTATTGCTATAGAAAAATAATTTTGTTCATTTCTGAAAGCATCAAGCTGCAGTTCTTACCTTGTCAAGCCAGTCATTCCAGGCTGTTTGAAGTAAACACTCCTGGTACATAGACAGTAGCTCTTACATTGCATATATGACAGAAAGAGTAGAAGCTAGGGGTTGATTAAAGGTAAACTGAACTTGGTAAATTGCATTATTTTCTCCCCTGCAACTCAGATGGTCTAATCATGTGCTCCTTGTCATCCTGCTCCCCATGCAGAGAGGGTAGAGTTAGATTTAATAAGACGATAAAAAGATCTGCATTAGAAAATACATTCCCCAGAGTTACACCCAATTGCATGGTTCACTGAACCATGCTGCTTCAGAGGTGGTTCTGAACCTGTCCTAGGGTCTTGCGGACATCTCTCAACTGGTCTGCAAAAGTGGTTTGCATGGACATGATTTTACACTTTCTGAAACAAGTCATAAAACCCCAATAAACAGAAGTATTTTTCCTCCTAAATTTCTGTATCACAAAGGAAATCCTATATACTTAAAATCTCCTCTGAAAACAAAAGAGATGGACAAGGCGTACCTTCAATTAGATGGTTTGAAGAATTATAGCCTGCTGCTTAGTAGTATAACTATCTGAGTCCTTTACAGATCTCTTATGGATTTTTTGAATCTGCATTGATAGTCAGTGTCTGTTTTTATGTTGATTAAAAAAACTTTCTAAAAACATGATCATTAGTTCTATGGCTACCTTAAATCTGGGCTTGCTAGTCAAAGCCTTTTCCAAAGTAAAGCCATTTAAAATGGAAATGCCCATTCCTCTTGTTTTCAGTAACATAGGACCTTGACAATTTGTGAAGGACTCATTGCTGATTACGGCTTTATCTTATTTCCTTTCCATCAATGCTATTAACTGGAGAAAATATCTGAAAACAGGTCATTGCAGATTTTTGCCAATTTTCCCACAAACTTTTCCTTCTTTATTTCATTAAAACCAATTAGGTGTATTGCACTGGCAGAGATTAATACTGCTAAATGTCAATGCTGTGTCTGCTTTGAAAAAACTATTGAGCTGAAGAGTAAATAGCAATACAATAAAAATGCCCTGACATCCTGCTTGCAGGAAAACAGAAAGCTGTAAGATGGCAGAAAGAGTAAAGAAGACGATAATAATGCTTGATCACTAAATTGATTTTAGCAGTGCACGTTCCCAGAAAATCAACCAAATAGACACACAAAAGCAAAGCAAGCAAAAAAGAAAAGATGGGAAATCACAGCCGGTGGGGATAATCTTTGACATATGTAGAGTCTCTTGGCAATGATCTCAAGAAATGTGTTGAAAATGAAACAGTAACCTTTCCTCTTCTCATTAATTAGCAGCATCCTTGAAAAGACTGTTGTCCTTCAGGCATGTAGACCGTGCTATTCTTCTATAAATTCTAGTTTCTGTAAAAAAGAGAAAAAGCTCACTATTTATGAAAACATCAGATAATTGCTAAAAAACATTTACCCATTGGACACCAAGGTGACTGATGGGATCAAAGTTCAGCAAACGAAGATCAGTGGGCCAAATCTGTCCCACAATGCATTTTTCTACGACTCAGACACAAAGGATGATTTTTCACATTTTTAGATGGCTAAATTGTTCTAAAGAACAATATTTTGTAACTTAAGGATATATATATATATATATATATATATAATTCAACTTTTAATGCCACAAACAAGCTTTTATTAAAACGCAGCAATCCCTGTTTGTGTCCATATTATGTGTAGTTTCTTTTATAGTTCAATAGTCTAGTTACATTGCTGCTATGAAGACAATCTGGCCTTTAAGGGAGAAAACTTTTCTGATTTGATCATTAAGAGTAAACTTGAGCCTTAAAGTTTACTGCTGAATTACTGTTTTTCTCAATGTATTCATTATTTTTAAGCAAGAAAAGTCAGTGGAACAGTAAGGAACAAACAATGTGAATATATTTAATAGTAGAAAATTATCATGTAATGATAAAATTAATAAGGATAATTAACAACCACACAAATGAATGGCTCTACTACGTAAGCTAGGATGAGATAACTTTATCTTCTTTTTAAGCTGAGATAACAATATAATGGATTAAAAATCTGCCTTCCCAAAATATGGTTTCAATGTAATGCAATGAGGTATAATGTAACATTCCATAATATGATATAATATAATCATTTTTCTATAATGCAATCTGCTGTTATATCGATGAGACTGTACCTGTATAGATTGTGCCCTAACATAAGCTCTGAGTTAAGAGAAACAGAGACCAGGAAACACACACTGGGGAATGTGAAGATCATCAAGGAGCACCAGGGCCGTGAGCACTGCCAGCGGGTCTCCCTTCAGAATTGCAGGACTGATGGGAAGGAGAGGGGAGAACAAGGTGGAGGGGAGGAGGGGAGAGACGGAAAGGAAGGACCATGGATTAGAGAAAGGGAGAGGGGGAATTTTTCTAAAAAAGGACTTCTTATTTCATGAAAAGGGTCCTGGTAACATAGTGAGTTATGCTTTGGACTCCTAACCACAAGATGTGCAGTGTTAAATCACCAGTCAGTCAAGGGGGGGGTGGGGGTTGGATGGAAAGTGTCTTTCTAAACTGAAGCCACCCCCAAGGCAGTTCTAACTTGTCCTGCAGGGTTGCTGTAAGTCAGAATTGACTTGATAGCTGTGCTCTGAGGGAACCTTCTGGACTCTAAGGAGATAAATGTCTATCCTTAAAACATTTGTATTATGTTTATTACAGCAGAACAAAGAAATGAAGATGCAATAAAGCTAGGGAGGGGGAAGCTTAGGAGATATATAGCTTGTTAACTGGTCATAAACTTGTTCAAGACATAGATTATTACCTGAATTTTAGAATCACCTTGTGTTTCCATTCCCAATTACTGCTTTGTCCTCCTTCAGAAGTTAACCACTATCCTGCATTTGCTCTTATTCAACATTATATGAATAAAATATAATCTTTGATGTCCAGCTTTTGTCATTCAACATTACGCTTATAAAAATCACATTGTCGTGTGTGTGGTAGTAGCCAGTGATATTTATTACTGTGCAATATATGTTACATGGAGATATCTATTTATTCAATCTGTTTCCTGTTAGAGGCTTTTATGAATCATACTAATATGAATATTTATATACTTCTCTTTAAATCTAAACAGGGGGACAGTTCACTGTCCCTCAGACCATTGGAGGGCCAGACTAGAGTTAAAAAACAAAAACAAAAGAACGATGAGCCGATTCCCTGAGGGCCTGGGATGCGGCTGCTACTAAGCAGAGGAGCAGCGCTGGCGACAACGTCTGGGGGGGGGGGGGGGGCTGGAGAAATGTCCTTGGAGAGCCGCATATGGCCCTCAGGTCGTAGCTTGAGGACCCCTGGTCCAGCTTATGGAGAATTCCTACCTTCCCTTTAATGCTACGTGAAATTTCCTTTCCTTTGAAGAAAATGAGAGCAATTTAGAAAATTACAACCACCTTCACTTGCATATGCCGTTTTCAAATCATTGAAAAGGTTTCAGCCTTTCTCTTGCCCTAGAAACACACTGCCATTGAGTGGATTCCGACTTGGAGCAACCCTGTATGGCAGGGTGGAACTACCTCTTGTGATGTTCTGACAATGTGAATGTTTGCATGTGAATAAAGTAGGTTTCATGATTTATTTAGCTTTACTTTAAAATATGCCATTCATTGGACTTTAATACACACATCATATCATTCCATAGTTGCATGACGTCAAGTAGATTTGTGCAGTTGTGAACACAGTCCATTTCCAACCATTCTTCTTCTTCATGGGCTCCTTGATATCAGCTCCCTTTCCCCCCCAACCACCACCTTACTCTTAGCCCCTTAAAATCCCTGTTCTACTTATGGGCTTATCAACCATGGGCTTTATTTGCCCCCAAATGGAAAAATGTATAATGCAACTTCAAGAGGAAGCCCTCCAAAGAGATAAGACCTCTGAGAACACTTTATGGAACGAGAAAGTCCCATATTTCTTGCACTAACCAAACATACTCTTACACTATCTAAAGTACAGCTAAATAAGTGACATGCACCTGTCCTGACTCTCCCATACTTTTGACTTAAAGATACGCTTAGAAATGGCTCTGGTTTGCAACTGGGAACTGTTCATATTTCTTTAAAAAAATAATCCTGCTAAAGAAAAAAATACTGTGATCGAAATTCCTTCCTTATTTGACACATATGAGAAAAACATCTTAATGCTTAGTTTAGATACATTGATGAACACTTTGTAACTGGAATGGTGATTTTGAAAATTCCAAACCTTCTTTGTGGCCTTATTTATATTCCACGTTTCATACTTTTGCCCAGGAAGACACAAGACAGTGAAACTCTTCTAATAAGTCATCTAGAACTCATGATGGGATATGATGAAATCTCTGAAGAAGTGATTCCTCAGTTCTCATTCTAGCTTATGATGACCAAGTCTGTGGGGTTGTCCAAATTGCTAATTCCCACCCTTCCTAATTTTCTTGTGGGTAAAATGGGAAAGAGCCCTGGAGCCTCACCTTCCCCTTGATTATTCATTACACTCCTCACCACATGGTTGGTGGTTTGAAAACACGGGCAACTCCAAGATATTTTTTAATCTCTTGACTGATGCGTCTATGAGTATTTCTGTCACTAAGTTCATATTTTCCAACTTCTGTTTCTTCCTCTTTGTTTCCAACTTTTTCATTCCAATTAGCAATAATTATCGTTTCACCTTGATTGTGTACTTAAGCAATATTATACCAAAGAAGATATTAGTATGACTCTCTATCTTCATCACTACCTTTAGTGTCTGGTGCATATATTTGGATAATAATTCGATTTATTGGATTTCCTTGTACTCAAATAGAAGTAATTTTTATCACAGGTAGGATTGTGCTTCAAGAGAGAGCCTGACATATCCTTTTTGATTATGAATGCAACATCATGCCTCTTGTTTGTGTCATTCCAGGCAGAGTAAACCAGATTATTTTTTATTCAAAATGACCAATTCCAGTCATTCCAGTACACTAATGCTTACAATATAGAATTCCAAGTGTTCCCTTTCATTTTCAATGACTTCCAGTTTTTCTAGAAACATACTGCATGCATATTTATATTCATTAGGCTACATATTGTTATTGTTAAATGCCACTGCATCCATTTTTTATATACTAGAGAAGGAAAAACTGACAAGTACAGTGCCATTTTCACAATTCTTTCTTTTAATCATTTTATTGGGGCTCATACAACTCATCACCATCTGTAAATACAAACAAATCTTATGTTCTTATGTTTGATCCCACTGTGGCAACCATTATGTCAATCCATCTTTATTCTTATATTTTCTTTTTTGGGGGGGGTTAAACCATATGTGCTATGATATTGGGGTCCACCACCTTGAATTTTTGTTATATGTTTTTGATACATGAATCCCAAGATTGACGAGCCTTATAGTGACACCAAAGTTCACGTAGTCCACTTCTGTACTGATTTTCGACCACTGAATATTCCCTTGTTCTGTCGATTTATGCTAATATAGCTCATGATCATATTCAAGTGTTCTGGAATTCACGTTCTTCATTATGTTTTCTTAATCATTTGATTGGGAGCACGTACAACTCTTATCACAATCCATACATCCATCCATAGTGTTGAGCACATTTGTACATTTATTGCCCTCATCATTCTCAAAACCTTTGCTTTGGACTTGAGCCATTGGTATCAGCTCATTTTCCCCTTCGCTCCCCACTTTCCCTGATAATTTATAAGTCATCATTTTTCCATGTTTTACACTGACCAATGTCACTATGTTATGCATAATTTTCTATGGTCCAACTGTTTGGGTATATTTGAACAATCAATAGAACACCGATAAATATCTTTGGGTGTTTCCTGCTTTCAGCATAGATCTGCATGAGGCCCCTCATTATACACACTATTCTGAATATGGCTTGGATTTCTGCAAGCTACTTGTGATTAGGCAAGTGCTTTACTTCTATGTGATAGTAATTATATTTTTAATAATGTCAATATTCTGTTTGAATATATTTTATTGAAATAGGCAATAATAGGTTTCTCTTTTCAGTTGTTTGGTCAACTAATCAACCTCCAACTTCTTGGCAGAGACTAGTGAGTGATCTGATGCTTCATCAATTTTGTTTAAATATTGCAACTGGCGTTCTGTCAATTCCTGGGAATTTTTTTTTCTAGTTTCTTCCGTTCAGCTTAGACTTCTTCCTTCAAAAGCATACTCTCTTGCTCATATGTCAATGTTTGAAAAGTGACTCCCTATATTTCTTCCAAATCTTTTGTGTGCTTCCTGTATCTTTCAATATTTTTCCATAGACACCTTCAGTATTTCATCTCAAGGCTAGAATTGTTCCTTCACTTCATTCAGCTTGAGACATTTTGCGCTTGTTTTTTCTTGCTTGGGGTTCTTTTCATAATTTATTATGACACATTTTACTTGGTCTCTGCACATTTCTTTAAAATGTAGTTTGCTCTTTATTTCCATAACTTCTTCTTTTCCTTTATGCACTCTTCATTCAGGAAGAATTACTTCCTTTTATTTCTGTTTTTGAATGTCTTTTTGATTCCCTTTGGATTATTCATGTATGAAAAAATTTTATGTCATCCCACAACTTATTTATCCTTTACTAGCTACTGTTCAATCTATTAAATACATTTTGACACGTTTCCTAAAATATACTCAAGATCATGTTTTTGTTTTCTTTAATTTAAGCTAGAACTTGCATTTGAACAATTGAAGGATTTTAGTTGGCTTCTGGAATTGTTTAGGTTGATATCAAACTTCTCAGTTATCTCTTGCCATAGTTATATTTGTTTAAATCCTATGTATTCCATCTGGTGAGATTTGTGAATTTAGCCACCATTTATATTGTTGAGAATAAGATACATTTTATTGAATGATCTGGAAATTTCTATCATGACAACTCCAGGATAATTTCTGTCACCAATGTCATATTTTTCAGTGGCTGGTCCTTCTTCAGTATTTCTATATTTAGAAGTATAGTCACGAGTAATTATTAATGCATCTTGATTGCATGTTTGATCAAGTTTTGACTGCATAAGTTGGCAACATTTAATTTTTTTCTCATTTGTAGGTCCCATATATTGCATGTGGCACCATCATGTTGTAGAAATTGACCTCCCCCACAGATGACAGTATGGAAAATAGAAAAGCAGAAGAATCGAAAGCAAAGAATTGAGAAGCAAAAAGAAGCATACTTACATTCAAATTTGCCCCAAACTATTGTATGACCTAAAGCAACCTGAATTCCCAGTATTCTCATTTGGGCTGCATCACATATATTTTCAATTGATGTCTTTAAAATCTACTTGAAGGAACACACATATTTTACTTTAGTACCATCTATACCAAACCTTAGTAGTCTGTTCAGGTGTTCAAAGCTATGCTACAAATATTTCAAGGACTAGCAGGATGAATCATGGTGAACACTCTTTAGCAGGGCTTCCAGAGTAAGAAAGACTATAAAAAGGCAGGGTCAATTGGCTTCTGAGGGATTAGCCAATGAAAATCTTATGATTTGCTATTTATAAGATGTGGCATATTGTTTGATGTGCCAGATGATGACCCTCCCACATTAGAATAAACTCAACTTGTGGCTGGAGAAAAGCTGCCTCATCAAGCCAGGCAACGTTATTGACTTGTGTGCAGTGAAACTTGTGGAACTGGCATTTGCTGATTGAGAAAGACTCAAAAGCAGAAGGAACAACTCTACACATTCATTAATAATCAGATCATCGAGGCAAATGGATATCAATCTAAGAAATTTGAAAATCCTCAAAAATGAAATGGAATACATATATCAGAGTAGGTTTGGTCCTTACCTTAGTCCTGAGAGACATTTTAGAAAGACTGTACAGACACACAGAGACAGTCATATACAAGAGCAAGACACCTTGTGACAATTGAAGTAGTTTTATCTACAAGGCCAGGAACACTATAATAGCACTGTTATATTTATAGGCTATTTCCACTAAAAATTCTCTTAAAAGAAATGGCACAAATACTTGAAATGCTCCCTGAACTTCTTCCTTTTCTTGCAAGGGGTATGGAATCTGGTGTTTGTTTTTATCAGTCAGGACATATAGCGTGCATTTATTCAATGTTCTGAACTTCTTGTTTCTTCCTTGGCTCCTAGAGTTGTGCCTAACATTAATGCTCTATGAAATGTTTCTCCGCAATTCTATGCAGATTTGTCTACTTGTAATCTTTCAAGTATGTGATCTGGCATCACTACTTCATGAAATTCTTCCCTGACCACCTTATTTATCCTCCATCATTACATTATGTTTTGTAATACTTATAAATACTTATAATACAATGATATGCTAAATGGATTTTTAGGACCCATAACACATTTGAATCATTGGTGTGGCAGTTATATAATCCTTTGTCAATTGGAGGATTAAAAATGTAGGAGAGGAGTTTAGTCTGTCAATCAGATTGCAGCCAATGAGGGCCTCTGTGTGGGCAAGGCCTTCTCCTGGTAAATCTGATGGTATTTTCTTCTTGGACGTGGGAGACTCTCTGCTCACACCCTGGGAGACACCGCAGGTGACAAGACACAAGGACCCTCCCTGATATAGCCCTGGGTGCTGAGAAGCCATGCAGAGATCCCTGCCAGCACTGAGATGTTCCCAATGCCACTGGATCCAAAGACTTTCTACCCTCTGGCCTTTGATCTTCTACATTAGGCTTTCATTGCATGTCTTATTCGGTTATTTAAGTAAAATATAATAGCAACAATCAATGTCTTCTCTCAATAGACAATGGAATTGAACTTATGAGAATGCAAAAAAGGAAACTTATTGACAGTGCATTCTTAGAACATGAATAGAAGATCAGATTCTGGGAACGTAACTGTATATTCTGATAATTTTGTGTAAAGACTAAATATATAGAAAACATTTACCGTGACTTAAAAAATAAAGTAAATGACCAAGATATTACATTTCAGACATAAGTGTAAGTGTGTGAGCACTTCACAAAGCAGAACAGCTTAAATAAATATATCACTAAATCAGCAGTTAAATAGCAAGCAAAATTTTCCAAACTTTAAAGAAAGGAATCCAGGATAAGACTTACTTGCCTAAGCAGGTTTTTAATGCAGATAAATTTGGTTTGTTTGGGAAGCAGATGCTTTTAAGACTTATTTATTACTGGGTAAAACACATTTTAATTCTATTTTTACCACTTTTCATACAGCCCTATCTTTTCAATGTCACTCTGATTTTACTGAAAAGATTCTGTCAACCACCTTACTTTACTCAGTCATGTAAAACTAAAACTCATAGATGGGAGAGTGAATATGTATATAGAAAGTTTCAAAAGTTCATGAAAAAACCCATTATATTTTATTCCATGTTTAAAATGCCCTGTTATTTATCTATATAAAATAGAATCCACTTTCATAATTTAGTGTAGAAGTAATTAATCCTGATTAGTTCCTAGAATGAAATTCTCAACCCCCTAACCTACAGACAGGAGGAAGTTCAGTCAGGAATGGATAACCTCATATTTCTGCTGTGGAGAGTCTTGACCTTGCTTGTATACAGTGCAATACATAACCTCTTACTTTTTGGGGCCTAGCTAGTAGGAAATACACTACTTAGTTGTTTTTGTTTCATTTTTTTTTTTTCGGAAATACACTATTTCTAAAATGGTTTTGGTAGAAGGGAGTGAACGAATTAGCCTATCAATCAAAATACTAGAAATACAGGACACCTTATTATTAAATTTATTTTAAATTAAAAATTGGATCATCTGTAGCACAGTACAGCAGCCCCTCAATGATAGTAAAATTCCTTCCAAGTTTAATCGCTAGGATGACCCGCTATGTTACGGATGTGTTACTTAAGGCCATGAGAGACAGGACCAAGCCTGAAACGTCCCCCAATTAGATAAGCCATGGGGCATGATGCTTAGGAGTATGGTGATCTAATCAATGGTAAACTAATAAACATAATCCTCCGGAAACCGCATGTCTTTTGTCATACCTCTGAGTTATTGTTTACTGTGATCATTGAAAACTCCATCACCTAGTTTGGAGTGTATAAATAGCTTAATGTGCTAATCACTTTCTCAAATCGACCTGGTCCTGATCTTCAGCTGAACCAGTGACAGGAAAGCACGGAACTTAGTTTATCTGACTTGTCCTAGATTTACTTTTTAAGCATGAAAAATTGTAAACTAGGTGTGGGTTCCATTTCAGATCATTAATTAAACCACCAATCACACCCCCCAGTAAGTTACCTACCCCCAAATCCTTGGCTTCTTTTCTCTCTATGGGGAACGCGTACCTTCCATTTCATGCAACTTAATCACTAGAAACATAAAAACCCACGGCTTCATCATCCATTGCTTGCCTCCCTGCCTTGGTGATCTCTGGCCTGCTCCCGATAGGATAATTTTCTTTAATCTGTTTGCTTGTTTTACTTTTAACAGTGGTTTGATATATATTTAGCCGTTTATAATTGGCTGTTTTACTCAACAAAATGTTCTGTGATTTATAGGGGCATGTATACTTCCTCCTGCTATTACACTTACATCACTAAATTATATTCTCGACATAGGTTATATGAAATTTCTATTCCCAATTGTGGGGGTATTGACATCCTGGTTTTTACAGTGAGTGGACATATGTACTATCTCACCAACAGTGTATGATAGTTCCACCTCTATGCACCCATTTCTTCTTTTCCATTTTCTAGTTTTGTTTTAATTTAGCTATCATTGATTTAAGGTGGTATCCCATTACTGTTCTGATTTTCATTTCCTTGTTGAGTAATGGTAAGAAGCATTTCTTCATCTCGTTATTTGCCATTTGGTTGTCATCTTTGATGGATAATCTGTTTATGTAGTTTGCCCACTTTTTAATTGGGTTTTTACAGTCCAAAACATTTAAAAGATATTTTAAGAAGACTTCTGTCTTTGGCTAGCCAATGATTTGAGGGGTCATAAGAAAAGAAAAGGAATAATATATGTAACACACAATTACAAACTTTTTGAATGACAGCATCAAAAAGACTGATGCACAAGTCATAAATTGGGAGAAACGGGGCTTTTGGCTTCAGCTAGATGACAATGTGATGTTGGCCACATTGCCAATATTATCTCACATTATCACTAGGGTCAACTGACAGGCTCCAGCTGAACATCCAGATAAAGATAAAGATTAAGACTGACTGAGCAAAAGGAGCAGGTTACCTACTTCTACTAGAGGGAAATGAAATTTTATAAATAGCAGTGTATCATTGTCTCATATAGTGACAAAATATATCAGGTGAGAATTTTATATGTTAGAACCATTAAAAAATGTTATAAATCAAAGACACTTTGATTTCTATCACATATACTAGGGTTTAAACTTAATAGTTCCTATAGTTTGTTTTGGATGTTTAAAACAAATTTTTCTTGACATTGTGATCTTTAGAATATGTCAATATGTCTGGGAAGGGTCTTTTAAAACAACATTATCAGATTTGTAAATAGTAGCTAAAATTCTAGGGAGAAAGTGGATACCAATTTGTGTTTTCTCTTCCCCCCCTCCCCCAACACTGCTTGTTGTTTTTAATTCCTAAAATAAATCTCCGCAGCTTTCATCCTGATTTTGACTTCATTTTGCTTGACAGCCACTGTTCTGTCATGAATCAGAGCTTGTATCAGCTTCAGTGTTAGTGTTGGACTGGGAAGTAGCTGGTGTAGTGAATGGAACAAGGATTTTAGGCGTACAAAGACTAGACTATGCATCCCTGCTGGATGACTGCATAACTATGACTTCGGTGTGCTCTGTCACTCTCTATGGTTACGCATCATGTGGGGATAATGATAATTAAGATGTAGCATCATTAGGGGCATCCAATCAAGCTGTCTATGGAAAATATCTGAAGAACAAGTATGAGGTATTTGATACTGCATTCTCCCTGGCAGCCTGACCCTGACTCCCAAGCCTGTCCTCTTCATTCATCCACTGTGAATTACCTTGAAGGAAACCTCTCTGGTTCCTGAATGATTAACAATTGGAATGCTCTCAGTTTTTACATTAACTTGCTATCCAATCTGTACCTAGGCTAATCTTTTTATTTTGCACAATAGAATGACCTTAGTGAGATGATTATTATCCACAATGTGAGATTGACCTTGGGGAGGTTTACAGGTCTGAACCTAGTTTTTTTTTATGGTTGTCATTGTTTATGTTTTCCTTTAGCAAATGTATTACTTAAGGACTCCATATTGAAATGCAAATATGAAAATTCTTACCAGCCACTATAGAATTTTACAGTAATTGCTCAGCTAATAAAATAAGGTTCTCACTGACATCAAGTTGACTCCAGTCATAATTTTGAAAATAGGTATCTCAAAATATATAATCTTTAATATCTATTGAGCAGTTCTTCAAGAATGTGTTTTCCAGATATAATGCATTAGGTCCTAAATTATTAGTGTTTTAACATCTCTACTTATCATTCTACCATAGGGATCTAAAAGTGATCACTCAGTTCAGCTTTGTTTCATAGTATTTTACAAGAATACCAGTTGTGATTTAATTTGCTATCCCAAGTTATTATTAATTTTTTGTTAATCTGAAATATATTTCATTATTTATTACAACTATTAATTATTTATTACAAATATTCCAAAGGTAATCCAAACTTAAAAAAAATAATCACAGCAGATATTTAATCATACCTTCCATTTAAAGACACTGTTTACTGAATTTGTGGGATCAGATATTCTAAGATAATTCTGTACTTATTTTTTCACATAAGGATCGTAAAGAACTTAGTAAATTTCACCAGTCCCAGCACACCTCAGTGCGAGAAACTTGCTTTCTTGTTTTGTTTTGGAGGAAGGCATAGATAGGAATCGAGGCCAGATGAACACAGTTACTGCAATTAGTGGAGATGCATGCAGGGAACGGCTAAGTATCCATGACTAATCGAGACAGACAGGACTGCTCCCTGCTAATCACAAAATATATTGGACTGTCCATTGAAGAAAGAAGTGATTATATCAAAAAGAACAGTCAGCTATTACCAGGACAAACGCTGTCAAGAGTGTTTGTGAATGAAAAGACAAAATAACAAAGATAAAATTAAAAGCAGTGCTAATTATCTCTAAAGAAGAAGCCCTTTTTATGTGTCCAAGCATTGCATTGAAAGATGTGTTTAGTTTTTGTTATATGATGTGTTTTTTTAATGGTTGAACTATTTTTATACACTAAATCCTTTAAATCATGA
Source organism: Nesogale talazaci (assembly GCA_004026705.1). NCBI lineage: Eukaryota > Metazoa > Chordata > Mammalia > Afrosoricida > Tenrecidae > Nesogale > Nesogale talazaci. The sequence continues at coordinate 119,631 of PVJH01002580.1, read as the reverse complement.
AGTAGTAGTTCTAGCAATGATTTCTTACAATACTCCCAACCTTCACGTTGTACTGTTGTTTTGTATTTTTAGATAACGCACAGTTTCTTGTTGAAGCTCAGTACCAAATCAAGTAAGTGATCGTGGTAACACAGCGGTTACATTCTTAGATGCTAATGGAAAGTTTGGTGATAAGTACCCATTAGTTACTCCACAAGGTAAAGCTGTGGCAGTCTGCTTCCCTAAAGACGCATTGGTGGAACCTTTATAGAGCAGTACTGTTCTGTCCCAAAGGGTCACTATAAGTCAGAACTGGCTTGATGACATATTTTCTGCGTGTGTTTGTCTTGTTTCTACCAAATCAAGTACAAAATAAAATATGAAACGAAATGAAGCTGGCATATTCATTTCTTGAGGTCTGGTAAAATATTGTTGCTTGTTCTCAGTCTATTATTTATGCAAGAATACAATCATATCTCAGTTTTTAATTCATAAGGGATTATTGTCTCCCAAACACAGATTTAGCTTTAAAATACACTGCTCATTGCTCAGTTTGTAGTGTTATGGTTTCTTGTGTATTGTTCTGCTAAAATTTATCCATCAATATTTCAAATACCAGCAGGGTAATCCGTGATGCATAGATTCCAGGAGATCTTCTGGACTAATACAGACTATAAGTAAGGTATTGAGGGTTCTTGAAAAGTTGGTGAGTAAGAACCTTGTGAATAGTAGTTGCCATTGTTTGATATAGTATTGGAAGATGGACTCTCATGTTAAAAATAAAGACTCTCAATAAGACGTGGGGAGAATTGTCATCTCAAAGCTGTATTGACTTTTATGACATGAAGAAACGCTGGCAGGGCCTATATTTCTTGAAGTAGTATGAGTCCAAATGAAAGGAAACACTTAATAATAACCATTAATAATCAGAACAGGATAAGTGCAAAGTATAAACCTAGGGCATTGGGAGTTGTTAAAAAGAAATGACAGATTTTGTAGACATCAGTGAGCTGAAAGAATAGGTCTTGACCAACTTGAACTAGATAATCAGATTATCTTCTATGCTGTGCGTAAAAAATCAAGAAGATCGCCTTTCTCTTGTGAATTTTTTCCAGATTTATACTGAAGTATGATGCTACCCATTGCCACTTCACAGAAGAAAAAATATTTAAAAAACTATTCAAATTTGTACACAAACATAATAGCAAATATGAAAAACTTGAAGATTTTTCCAATTTCTACAATCTGAAATTGAATAAACCTGTAATAAAGATCCATTAATAATTACTTGGATATCAGCAATATAATTTTAAAATATACATATTTTAAAAGCAAAAAGGACATTAAAGAGAATGAATTAAAGGAAAGAATAAAGTGGATGTTCAGAATCTTTGAAATTTGCTCTTGAACATAGAATATTTAAAGCAAATTGAAATTATGATCAGATTAAATATTGAACAGAGAATTCCAAGAAACTCAAGAATATAACTTAAAGTAATATAATGAAGTTCAGACATTTGTAAGTAGCAAACCAAAGGGAAGAACTTACTTGACATTCTTTAAGTTAAAATACTTGAAAAGATAAAGCCTTGAATTGAAATATTGAAAGACTCTATGGGCAAATATTGAACAGAGCTGAATTCTCAATAATGTTCAAAAGCTAGAAGGAATATGCAGACTTAATTTGCCAATGTTCAGCAGTTTCAGGAGATAGCCATATATATATGTATATATATGTGTATATATATATATATATATATATATATATATATATATATGAAAAAACCTAAACTACACTGAAGGTATTTGTGGGAAGAAAATCTCTGGGAATTGGAGTACTAATTGAAATGTTTTAACAGAAATTCTGGAAGTTGCCACACATCATGCCAAGAAATTTGGAAGAGTTAGATACTCGGATAACAAATTGGAAGAGATCTAAAACATGACCCAACCGAGTACAGAAATTCGCAAACAAAGCAATTAATATCAGAGACAAGTGAAATGTTGCCGAAGATCATTAAAAAGTGGTGTACCAGTACATAGTCAGAGCACTTTGAGAAATTTAAGCCAGATTCAGAAATGAGGTAGAATGACAGGCTTTATTGTGAACATCAGGTAGATACTGGTTGAGAGCAGAGACTACCAGAAATGTGTTTTACTTACTATGCAAAGGTTTTAAAATGTGTGGATCATAGCAAATTATAGTTAACATTGCAAAAAATGAAAAACCCATTATACCTAATTGCAGGTAGAACCTATACATAGAAATAGAGACAATTATTTGAACAAAGCAAGAGGATACTGTAACATTTAAAATCAGGAAAGATGTAGCTTGAGGTTGTATTCTTCCTTCTTGTGCTTATTCAGTCAGTGCGATGAGAAAATTATCTGAGAAGTTGGACTACATGAAGAATGCAGCCTTGTGAATAGAAAATGGCTCATAAAACTGATGATATGCAGATGGCATCTTGTATGCTGAAGGTGAGAAAGATTCATCTTATTTATGGAAATCAAAGACTGTACCTTCAATGTGAATTACACCTTAACACAATGAGGTGAAGAATTATCAGCATTGGGCCAGTAAGCATCAATATGATAAAAATAGAAAACCTTGAAGTTGCCAAGGATTTCATTTTACTGTGGTCCTCTCTTAACCCTGGCTTCACAGTTTCAGTTACCTGTGGTGAATTATTTTACCAAAATATCCAGTGGCAAATTCCAGAAATAAATGGTGTATAAAGTTAAAATGTTGAGCTTTTTGAGGAACAAGATAAAATCTCATGCAGTTTTGTTCTGTCCTGCCTAGGATATTGTGCGTGTCCAAATAGGTTATGGAGCTCAGCCATTAGTCACTTAGCAGCCATCTCAATTTTAAGCTGATAGTTGAAATATGGAAAGCTGAGTTACTGTGGTCCTATTTTTCAGTTGATAATCGTCCCATTTTATTCTTAGTTATTACATACAATCTTTTATTGTGGATAATTTGTAGATTTTTTTTTTACCATAGGGATGTTAGTATAATATAGCGGTTACTGTCGGTCTGTGATCTGCAAGGTCAGCAGTGGAAAACCACCAGCCACTCTGGGGAGAAGGACAGCTTTCTACTCCCATAAAGAACTACAAATTATGACTCCCACAGGGACCTTACTAAAGGTCACAAGGTTAACAGTTTACATTAAAAACTAATTTTATATCTATATAATGTGGCTCCCAATTCTATAATTTCTGGACCACAATAATTTTTTTGGTTTGGTTTGGTTTTCCAGAGGAAAGCAATTAGAAGTTATTTCACCAGAACTTTCAATTTGAAAAGCATGGTAAAGTTGATTTGTATCTCTTGAAATAAATATAAAGGTTAAGAATAGCTCTTTAATTTTTTCAACATATTTTGCAAAAGCAGATCCAAATTGAAGATTCTAGAGACCAACATGTAATTTTGCTCATTTTACATAACTTTAAATCTTATTAAGCCACACTCAAATTGTGATAAATTGTGAATCTCATGTAACTCACACTGAAATTCCTTTCAATATTTACATAGCTGACTATATCCATTGTACTACAAGGCACCATTAGTTTTAATGACTTGTGAAATACTAGAAATAATAGAACTGTACAGACTGTAAGATGAAAATTTTGGAAATGAAAAATAGCTATAACACTAAAAGATCAGTAATACAGAAATAGTTTGTTGGTAAGTTTCTGACAATCAAAGATGCATTCCCCCCCCCCAACTATGAACAACTATGAAAAATCATGTTGGATAGGGTATGCAGAGGTTAAATGATAGAGAATATCCACAATTGAAAACATATTTATCAGGGCTTCATGAAATAGGGAAGGTGGGAGAAGGGGAAAATGAGGAGCTGATACCATGGTAACATGGTAACATATGTACAAATGTGCTTGGCACAATTGATGGATGTACAAATTGTGAGATGAGCTGTACAAGCCCGCAATAAAATTATTGAAAAAAAATAGGTTTAAGAGGGTTTATTTTTCCAAACAGTAGTTTTCCAAGCAATAAAACAGGCAGCTTGTCCTAACCTGCAGAAATATCCTCCATGTTCAAGAGAAGAACTTGCCGTGGCTGAATTGATCATTTTAGCTCTGTAGTGGTGTAATACCTCCTGGGTCATCCCTTTGTCTTTTATCATCTTGGAACCAAAGCCCTAGGTGTTGACATCTCAAGTTTCTACAGTTTTAAATGATATCCTGCAGCTTTCTTGCCTGGTCACTTATCCTCTCTGTATCACCGAATCCATTCCAATTTGTGCCCGTCATACGGATGGAGTAGAACTGCCCTTGGGGTCTCAAGACTATAAATCTTCATGGGAGTATAAACCCTTATGTTTCTCCCGAGGACCTGATGGTGGTTTCAAATAACCAATCTTACAGTTAGAAACTCCAAGCAGAGCCCACTATACTATGAGTGTGTCTGGCCACTCTAGTAGTATCCAAGTGAATGCATTTTTCCTCCTCTTTTAATGAAAGAATTGCAGTGAAAGACGGCTCTCATTTTCTGGAGTTGAATGCAATTCTGTCATTCTTTTTTTTAATCCATAATTCCGTCTTCTATAGATAATATTATGATGTATTTTAATCTCTTTTAACATATCCAATGCTATGTCATCTCCTGCTTATTTTTTTGAACACTGCTTTTATTGCCCAAAATTTCATCTGTCCACCTCTATTATTGTGGAGTCCCTGGCTGTGAAAAAAGTTATGTATGTTCTGAGCAACCACCTAAAAAATGCTCTCCTTTCAGAATGCAGGTCAAGTTGTCAATGGGGTGATTTGCAAAATGTGTTGGTTGTGATATCTAAAGCACTTTTTGTTAATTCTTTTTTTGGGGGGTGGGGGGACATCACTGCCTCTGGTGGTCATGGGCACTCTAAAGCACTTTTTTAATCCCTCTAATGCCTCGGCAAGAAAGTGGAGGGATTTAAGTATTTTATTCATTTGTAGATGCCACCGCTATCTTAGCTGCCTGGCATTCTATCTGCCTGGTCATAGACAATCCTACTCAACCAGGGTCAGGATGAAAGAAACAAAGCAGCTCATGAATAAATATAGGAAGAAAGAACAAGCACTGTTCTTCTCTTTCCCAATTTGGAGAACTCTCAGTTTTACTGATGCTGACTCGAAGGCACAGGAACACCAAGCCACGCTCCAGAGCAAGGAGTAGCATAAGAACCCCTGTCTGCGTAACAGGAAGAACCCTCAAACCCACCAAATTCTCCTGCTCAAGAGGGAACCTTGTCTATCCATGTGCTAGACTTCCCTGCTTCCAGTAGTACTTCAGACCTTGGCCTCTGTTGTGACTGCTCTTGTTTTCTTGAACCTGGCACCTCTAGAACAAGGAGACAATCTGGAGATTAGTCATTGAAGGAGCCAGCATTGGCAGTAGCTGTGCACTTGCAAGGGAAGGAGAGCATAAAAGAGTTGAGGGGAGGTTATCTCCTGAGGGCTACCCAGCTTTTACTACAGCAGCTCCTTGCTGAGTGCCCACATGTGCCTTCAAAAAAAATCTCTGAATAAAGAGGAGACAGAAGGTCAGTTTTGAGTGGTTCTTCCAAGTATAAAACCTGATCTAATAAAGCCTTGGTGCCACCGTAATTCCACATCGAGCTGTTCTTCAGAGGGTGAGCAATTCAGAATCATCTGTATCTGTGCTTGAGAAAGACACAACTTCTACAGTCTTGGAATCCTACAGTCCCTTCCAGGAGGGTCAATATGAGTTGAAATTGACTCCACTGTAGTAAGTTTGTTTGTCTGGGTTTTATCCTGAAATAATTTGGAGAGTGTCTGAGACATTGAGCTGTCTCCTTCAACAAAAAATTTCCTGATCCATCCCTTCAGAGACATCGTGTATACCTTAATATGTCTACTGTGTTTTTCCCCCATTCCAAAATTTTCCTGGATCTGCTCTCCCAAGTTGTCCACCCATCTTTAAACCATTTTCCTCTTGCTTTTGTCGGAAAGTTTCACTTCTGAACACTATGCTTTCCCGTGATTCACACACTTAAACACATTGGACACCAAATGTTTTATTCCAAATAATGTTCTACTTTCTGGTGAAAATCTGGACCATCAACATTTCCACATATAAATCAGCTTCAGGAATATACATTATAATGAGTAAAATCAAAATAAAAGACAAACTACATATCTAGTTTGATAGTGATATAAGTATTTTCTGGATTAGCAGTTACGAAAGGGATTGTGTATAACTAAACAGTAGGTAATGTAAGCTGAGATAGCAGGAGGTCTGTGGTAGGTATTTCATTTTACCTCATAATTGAATGGTATATTTAAACATCAATGCATTTTTCACAAAAGATGGGGGAAATTCAAAGAAAAGTGCTGCAAAAATTCTAAAGGATACAGCTTTAAAAAAACTGATTTCAGAAATCTTTTAAAAATGGATTTTGTAAGTTCTGTCCCCATCAATTCATAAACAGATCATAAGCTGAATGAAGCACTTTTGAGTGAGATATGTAATAAATAAGATCATAATTTATACATCTTTAATTTTTTTCTGTACCATTGGTTTTTATTTTATTTTCTCGAAGAAAACCTGTAGGTAACCAAATTACAAGAAGCAACAAGATGACCGATAAGAAAAGATTACTTAAGGGTTAATCATTAGCAACACGGTTGTAGTAGGGACATTGTTTATAGTGTTCAATTAAATGCCAATTTAATGACACTCCACATTTAAACGGCAGTACTGAGCCTTTGTATAGTTCCAGTCCAGAGGATTGACCAGCTGTCCAGTCTACTGACCCTCCACATGCCTTTCTATTTATGTTTCAAGGATGCAGGTAATTGCTAGTCCTTAAGGAGACTCAAATAAACTATTGTCTAGCTGTATCAATGATGCTTTACTTAATGGGAAATGAATTGGCACACTTAATTGTGCCAATTGCCCAACAGAAAACTGGATTTGGGAATTAATATAGTAGATTTTTTTCCATGAAACCTTGGCTGAATATCCCATTTTCCATTTGCAGCATTTAATATGTGTGGCGTTTTGAGAGGAATGAGAACTGTGTTACCACAGACTAAGCAGCTGCAGGATTATCTCTTCCACCCAACCAATTCACTTGGGCTTTTGGAAATAGGGTTTTCAGACCTGAAAAGTATTCCCATTCCAAGAGTGTGAGTATTCAAACTGGCTGAGCACTAATGTTCAACTCTGATAAGACTGCCAGCCCCTGATAATTTGCATCTAAAGAAACCAATTTGAACCAAAGTGCTGCCACTAATAGACTTCTATAAATATATGATGCTTTTGCTCATTCAAATATCCTTGGGTGAAAAAAAAAGTTGAGGTCATTTTTTCACCCCACTATTAGACTTAGTTAGTTTTTCAGAAATATTTTAGAGATAATCTGAGATTTTGGGGAAGTTCAATAATAATCTATTTCTCTTAACACACTCATTTTGAATGAGTTTGCTACACATCAAACATGGTGATTTCCTTGATAAGATAGATATGTAAGAGAATGTTTTTCTATTAGAGGATTTCAGTAGTATACATGGAATGATTGGCAAAATTTAGCAAAATGTTTTTGTCAACAAAATACAGGTAACTAAAACAAGAGGGACCAATTAATGTGCTGGAAAAAATGGAGCAAATGATAGTTTGAAGTGGTTTTTAGGTTTTAATTCATGTTACTATATTGTTGATCTATTATTTGGTGCTATATGTCAATCTGACTAAGCTTATTTAACTAAACATTTACTTGACTAAGCATTAGTCTATATAACAGAGTGCCCTGGTGATGTCATGGATTAAATGTTGGACTGCTAACAAGTTTGACAGTTCACAGCTACATGTGCAATGGCAGAGGTATAAGAGAGGTGGTGGAAAATAAACATTGCTCTGAAGATGTCCTGCCTATGTGATTAACACAAAATTAATTGTGTTTTATACTCCATAGTGCAAATTTGCTTTTCTTCAATCAGTTGAGAGTAATAAGAAAACAAACAAACAAACCAGATTCATTGAAGAAGAAAAGTAACTGTCTCAAAACCCTAGGACCACATTTGCCTGAAGTTCTAGTAAGCAGTACTTCGCCATGATTTTCAAGTTTGTCAGTCCATACAACATTGTTGATGCTCATTCCAAACCGCAGCGATCCTGTGCCACTAGAATAACACACTGCCTGCACCGTCTTGAAGCCACTGTGTCAACCTATCTAGTGCAGGATCTTGCTCTTTTTCATTTACTCCTCTACTTCATAATGTTCAAAGAACTAGAATGATAAAAAACGGGATGAACATGCTCAACATATCTGAAACTAAAAGAACTCAAGAAAAACTTTAAGCCTTGCATTGCAAGGTTGAAAGATTCGATGGGAAAACAAATTGAATAATTCAGGAAGCACCAATGATGAGTAAAAGATAAACAGAAGCAAAGTACTAAGGAGAACTTCCCCAAAGCCCACCAGGGTAGTTTTACTCTGCCCTAGAGGCTTTCTATGAGTCAGAATTGACTCTAAGAGTTTGTTTGTTTATCTTAGTTATGCCTATCATCCTCCATAAAACATAAGAAAAGAATAAAGGAAATTGCAGGAGATAAAAGAAATGCTTTGGAGGAAAACAATAGGCATCTTCACTTGCTTCATAAGACTGCGGTACTTTGAAATTGGATAAAAAGACTGAAGAAGAATTGGTGTATTTAACTCTAGAATAGTGAAAGTACCAAGGACTGTTAACAGGGTCTCCAAGACTGAAACTCTCTTTCCATCCCTCGTCCCCTCTGATTTTTTTTATTTATTTAAAATCATTTAAATTGGAGGTCTTACAACTCTTATAACAATTCATACATTAACTGTATCAAGAATATTGTGCTTATGTTGCCATTAACATTTCCAAAATATTTTCTCTCTGCTTGAACCCTTGATGTCAGTTCCTCTTTTTATCCTCTCCATCCCCCACACTTCCACCTTTGTGAACTCTTGATAATTTATAAATTATTTTTATTTTCATGTTTTATACTGTCCATTGTCTCCCTTCACCCAAATTTCTGTTAGGTGCAGAGGAGTTGTACATCCATCATTGTGATCAGTTCCCGCTTTCCCCCACCCCTTCTCCCTCACCTACTCCTTACCCTCATGGTATCACTATGCTCAATATTGTTATTGAAGGTGTTATCTGTCCTGGATTCTTTGTCTTGAGAGCTCTTTATCTGTAGCAGTTCATATGTTCCAGTCAAGCCAGATTTGTAAGGTAGAACTGTGTTCATGATAGTGGAGTGGGATAAGCATTAAAGAACTCGAGGAATGTTTGTGTTACCTAGGTCTACACTGCTCCCTGGCTAACTTGTGCCTTCCTTGTGACCCTTCTGTGAGGCAGTGTCCAATTGTCTACAAATGTGCTTTGGTTCTACATTCCGAGAGCCTAGCATTCTGTGATGTTTCCTGACCCCTTCTTCAAGTCAAAATGCTTGTTTGAGATCTTCTGATGCCTGATACCTGATTCCCTTGACACCTTATGATCACATAGGTTTGTGCTCTTTCCATGGGGTCTTTGTTACATCCTCGATACATGGATGCTTGTTTAACTTCAAGCATTTAAGACCCCAGACAACATGTCTTCTACTAGCTGGGGACCATCAACTTTCTTCACCACAGTTGTTTCTGCATGTATTTTGTCTTCCTAGATTGTGTCGAAAAGGTCAGGTTTTTAGAACAATGTGTTCTTTCATTGGGGGAGACTTGATTAAGTCTGCTTCGGTGTTAGTCTGGGTAGAATAGACAAATAAATGTATAGAAATTCTTATGTGTAGAAGAAAAAGTTCTATATACAAGAGCATCTGTACTTTCAGAAAACATTCCAATCTAACTCATTCCAGAATCTTAGCCTGTATGTCAGATACCAATCTATAAAGTTCTCTTCAGACTCACAAAGCACATGCAATAAAGTCAAATGCAGAATGATCACAGGTCATTGGGTAGAAAGTCTTTGGATCTACTGGTGTTGTAAGCACCTCAGCACTGGCAGGAGTCTCCATGTAGCTACTCCAGTTTCCAGGACTGCATTGGGGTAGGTTCGCATGGCTTCTCCTCAGGGATGTCTCACAGGAAGTCAGTCTTTTCAGTAGAACATATACAAGGAAGTGTAGCAATGCGAGAGAGTTTCTGCTGCCTCCAAGGAAGAAATGCTAGAATTTTCCTAGAAGCCTCAGGGGAAGGTCATACCCACACAGAGGCCTCAATGGCTATGATCTGATTGATAGGCTAGATTCCACCCCTACATGCTTAAATTGACAATTATATAACTACCTTACTACTTAACCTAAAAAAAATACTTAACCTAGAAGTATATGTTTTTCTCTTGTCCCTGGGCTTGTTGGCTCACCCCACCTTTCCCCCACCTCTTCCTATCCCTAGTCCCCACAGAACTGTCAGCCTTGTTGCTTTCTACACAGGATTACTTATCCTGCCTAATTTATATAGGTATACATGAAAAAAAAAAAAAGAAAAACAGACAACAAAAAATCCTTCTGAATCGTTCCAGGTTTGTCTGCTGACCCTTGTGAATGCTTTCTGATCAGTTCTGATGCAGTACCAAGTCCTGCACTCCAAGTCCAAAGTCTATTTTCAGAATTCCTGGGGGAATGTGTTGCTTTATTTCCCTTGCGGCCTTGTTGTGCTCACTTCATGTTGTGTCGAGGGGGTGGCAGGGTCAGACCTGGTACAATTCCTGCACTATGTCTCCAGTGCTGTCCCTCATAATACTTTGTGTCAGTAAGTGGAACTCATGTCCCCTGGGGAGGCCGACCCTAGGGTCCTCTCTGTGCACTGGCTGCTCTGAACCAAAATGCCTTCAAAGCGTGGTGGGTCAGGATGCTCTCTACATTCTCTCTGCGTCCCTGTCTCTTTCCCTGATAGCTTGCTCCGATGTGTTCTGGGCAGCCTGCCACATTCCCTGGGCTGTATCTTCAGTGTTGTCCTCTATAGTGCCTTCTTCTGGGGTGGGGGTGGGGTCTAGTCTGATGCAGCTGGGATAGGTTCTCCAGGGGCAGACATCTTTGTTAGTTTACTGCTTCCTATCAGTTGCCCTCAAAGTTTGGCTCACTAGGTAGAGGTCTGGTCCCTCACTCCCTTTCCTCTTGAGACATAAACAGTAACCTCCTCTGTCCCCCTACCCCAAATGTTTATAGAACCCCCTGGCCCTCTTCTCCCCTTGTTTATGTTGGTATGCTATATTTCATTATTGAACTTGGTCTGTCCCTGTCTGTGTGCCTCTCCCTTAACCTGTAAATTATGTAATCAATAGCTTTTCTTTTGATCTCACTGTGTTGAATGGACCTATCTCAGTGACCACATCTTGTACTTGCCCTGCTGTGCTTGGCTAACTTTGCTTAGCCTAATTACCTCCAACTCTTCCCAAGAGACAATGTGCTTCATGTGTTCATCACTGTCTTTTAGGGATGCATAGGACTCTATTATGTGTATGTGCCAGACTTTTCTAAACCACTCATCTGTCAGTGGAAATTAAGGTTGTTTTCAGAGCTTTGTGATTGTGAATTGTACCATAATAAGCATTGATGTGCGCATGACTGGTCGCAGTCTATTTCTTATTTCTCCTGGGTAATCCCAATAGGGGGATGACTGGGTGGTACGGTAGCTCAATTTCCATTTGCTTTATATCATGCCAGATCGATTGCTTTCCACAGTGGCTGTGGACATCTAAAAAACTTGCAACACATGAGATTTCTTTTCTTGCCACATCCCCTCCGACATTTGCTGCTTTCTGATTTTTTGAACTGGGTTATCCTCGGGGGTATTACAAGATATATCAGAGGAGCTTTAATTTGTATTTCTCTGGTGGCAAGCTGATAGGGTATTGTATATTTCTGTAATAAGACTTTTGTCTGATTTGTAATTGCTAGAGATCTTCTCTCAGTCTGTGGGTTTGCTTATTACTCTCGTTGAAGTAGTTCAATTAAAACACATGTTTTATCCATAGTATATCCCATTTGTCATTTTCAGCTTTTTCTCTGTGTGTGTGTGTGTGTGTGTGTGCATGTGGATGTGTCCTTCCCTATTTCTGTTGGTGAATGTATTCCCTGTAACAAGGTTCTTAAGTTTGTCCCAATTCCTTCATTGATGGTTCTAATTGAGGACCTGAGTTTTACTTTCAGGTTCTTGATCCATCTTGAGTTTGTTCTTGTGCATGGGGTGTTGTAAAGATCCAGCTTCATTTTTTCTGTATACAGATACCATTTTTTCCAGCACCACTTATTTTTTTAAATTAAAACTCATTTTATTAGAGGCTCATACATCGTTTTTTACAATACATAAATAAACATACTGTGCAAAGCACCTTCGCTCGTCTGCTTCTGTCATCAGTCTCCAAACATCTGCCTTTTCCCTTGAGCCCTTGGTATCGGCTTTTCCATCCCCTCCCCTCTTCGCCTGCTCGCCCTCTCCCATCAACCCTCAATAATTTATAAATTATTATTGTTCTGTTGTATCTTACACTGCCTAGCACCTCCCTCAACCCACTCCCCTGATGTCCGTCCTCCAGACAGGAGGTCGTGTGTAGATCCTTGCAGTTGGTTCCGTCTATCTACCCCACCTTCTCTCTACCCATCCAGTTGTTCCAGTCTAACCACTGGCCTGAAGGGGCTCATCCATCTTGGTTTCCCCATATCTCTAGCTCCCCTGTCCACTAGTGTACCTTCTCCAGTTCATCCGGATTTTCAAGGTAGAGTTGGGACCATGATGGCTGGGGAGGAGGAAGACCTCAGGAACTAGAGGAAGCTTGTATGCATCATCACTGCCCGGCTGCACCTTGACTAGTCTTTCTCCACTCCATGACTACCCTGTAAAGGGGTGACCAATTGCCCACCAGTGGGCCTTAAGTCCCCACCCTGCTCTCCCCCTCACTCGTAATGAAGTGATTCCTGTTCTTTGATGCTTGATACCTGCTCCCTTCGGCCCATCTTGATCACACTTGCTGGTGTGCTTCTTCCATGTGAACTTTGCTGTTTCTGCACTGAATGGTGACTCGATTATCTTCAAGTCTTTGAGACTCTAGACATTCAATCATTTGGTAGCTGGATGCCATCATTTCTTCTACTCTGTTTGCCTCTTTTGTCTTCAGCGATATGGGGAGTCAATTGGTCCATTGATTTTGATTTTTGTTCTTTGATGCCTGATATCTGATTGTTTCTGCACCTCACAATTACACAAGCAAGTGAGCTTTTTTTATGGTGGGCTTTGTTGCTTCTGAGCTAGATGGCTGCTTGCTTATGCTCAAGCCTTTAAGATCCAGATGATATATCTTTTGATAGCTGGACACCATCAGCTTTCTTCATCACTCTTGCTCATGCTCCCACATGTCCTCAGTGGGCACCTTGGGAATGTGTACAGCACCACTTATTGAAGCGGGCATCTGCTTCCCATTTTGGGCTCTTACAGAAGTTCAATTGTCTATCTGCTGCTAGGCTTTTTTCCTGAGTTTTCTATTCTTTGTCATTGGCCTATTTGTTAGACTGGGTACATTAGAGAAGCAAATTCACAGAAATACATATGTATAAGAGAGTTTTATATAAAGGGTAAGTGCACATCAAAAAAATGTCCCAACCCAGTGCTTCTCAAGTCCACAAGTCCAACACCATTTGCATTAACCCATATATTTGTCACCAGTCCATAAAGTCCTCCTCCATCTCAAAACACACACACAATGATGCCAACTGCAGGAGGACAGCCAAATCAGTGAACATGTAAGTATCACAGGGCTGGCAGGGATCTCCTCATGGCTGCTCCAGCACCCAGGGCTGCATCAGGGTAGGTTCAAGTGACTTCTACTCAGGGATATCTTACAGGTAGTAACTCTTTCCAGCTGAAGCAGGAAACTGGATAAGATAGCTGTACCCTGGTCTGATTATCAGAAAGTGAGAACTACAAAGGCGAGGCTGACCAAGCCACTTGTCTCTCTGACCTTCAATTTACCCCACATGTGTTTATCAGCCAAGTTGGCACAATAAGCATTACCTATCTCAGTATCTGTCATTATACCAGTACCATGTTCTTTTAACCACTGTAGCTGTATAGTATGCTTTAAAGTCAGGTAAAAATTTTGCCTTCCTCTTGATTAGTTACCTGCTAATTCTGGGCTTCTTCCCTCTCCATGAAGTTGGTAGTCAGAAGACTGGTAGTTTGAAGACTGCCATTACTATTTGTATTGGTATAGCATTGAAAACAATATATATATATACACACATATACATACATAGACATATATATATATGTAGTGCCTTGAGTAGAATTGGCATAATTACTATATTGACTCTTCCAACCCATGAACATGGGCTTTTATTCCATTTGTGGAGGTCACTTGGTTTCTGTAGCAAGGTTCTACAGTTTTCTGGTATAAATCTTCTGGTGTTCTTGTTAGGTATATCCCTAGGTATTTCAATTTTTGCTTAGCTATTGTGAAGGGAACTGTCTTTTTGGTCTTCTTTTCTGCTATCTTGTCTGATGTATAGAGCAATCCAATAGACTTCTGTTTGTTGACATTGTATCCAGCCACTCTTCCATATTGCTCTATTGCTGCCAGAACTCCCTTTGTGGAGTTTTTTAAGTTTTCAATGTATGGAATCATGTCATCTGCAAACAACAACAGATTCACCTCTTCATCTCCCAGACAAAAGTCTCAATGTTCTTTGTTTCCTTAATGTCGTTAGCTAGCATTTCCAGTATGATATTAAATAGAAGTACAGACATGGGACATCCTTGTCTGGTGTTCTTTTTCAGCAGATTTCTTTTCTTGGTTGGCTGTTGATTTTCATAGATAGCTTGTATTACCCTTCCATTCCTATCTTCTTGAGTGTCTTAATTAGTAATGGGTGTTAACAATCTCTGCTCCTCCCTGAATGCTTGGTAGAGTTCTCCTTTGAAGCCATCTGGTCCTAGAGCTTTTTTTCGTTGGTAGTTTCTTGATACCATATCTATTTCTTTCTTTGCTCTGTTTATTTGAGGTTCTTGACATCAATCCGGGTTATTCAAGGGAGGGCTGCTCTTCCAAGTATCTGTCCATATGTTCCAGTTGAGTTTCTTGGCATACAGATTTTCATATTTGCTTGTAACTATCCTTTTAATCTCATTAGGGTACACTGTGATCTCCCCTGATTCACCCCTCATCCTGGCTATTGATGTTTTCTCCTTCTAATCCTTGGTAAGGTTTCCCAGCAGTCTATTGCTTCTTCCAATCCCTTCAAAGAACCAGCTTTTTGCTGCATTATTGTTGTTTTTTCTGCATTGTTCTCTTTTCTTTCCAGTCCTTTATCTTTGCCCTGATTTTTATTATTTATTTTCTTCTTTTTCTATTAGAGGGATTGTTTTGCTGATTCTATTTTCATTGCTGAAGATTTTTGTGATAGCATATATCAGTCATATATCTCTTTTCTTTTGACATATGTGCATTAATAACTGTCCATCTCTAATAACAGCTTTCACTATGTCCCATATGATTTAGCATATTATGTTCTCATTCTTGTTACTTTCTAGAAATTCCTATTTCCTCTCTAATTTGAGCCTATGCCTACACATTCTTCAGTAGATTATTGTTCATCTTCCAATTGTTTATCCATTTTTTATTGATTGTCCTTTTGTTTATGTCCAGCTTTATGGTATGGTGGTCTGAGACAGATGTCTTAGTGATCTCTGAGTTTTTTAATTTTCCAGACAAACTTCTGCCCCAGCATGTGGTTTATTTTTGAATAAGAATCATGTGCACCTGAAAATAAGGTGCTTTTTTTTGGCATATGGTGGGAGCTCTATAAATGTCTATCAGGTCTAGTTGCCTAATGGTGGTGTTTCACTCTGTAACTTCCTTGTTGAGTTTCTTTCCTGGTAACCTACCTTTCTCTGATAGTGATGTATTAAAGACATCTACTAGGATTGTTGAGTCTGTGGCTTCTGTTTTCAATTTTTGAAAAATTTGCTTGATGTATTTCGCAGGTCTATTGTAAGGTGCATATATATTTACTATCCTCACTGGTTCTTGATCTACTAATCCTTTTAGCATTATAGAGTTATCATTCTTACATCTTGTTATAATTTGCACCTTGAGATGGATTTTATCCAAGATTAGGATCGTAACCCATGATGTTATTCATTGTCGTTTGCTTGTTTTTTGGGGTTTTTTTGCCAGCCTTTTGCTCTTAGCCTATTTTTGTCTGCTAGCTGAAGGTGTGTCTCTTGCAGGTAACAGATTTTGGGATTATGTTTTCAAAGTCACTCTATAAACCTTTGTCTTTTTTATTTTATCTTTATCTTATTTTAAAAAATCCTTTCATTGGGGGCTCTGACAGCTCTCACAGCATTCCATACATCAATTGAATCAAGCATATTTATACATATGTTGCTATCACAGTTTCCAAAATGTTTTCTACTTGAGCCCGTGGTATAAGTTCTTTTTCCCCTTCCCTCCCCATCCTTCCACTCTTGTGAATCCTTGATCAATTATATATTTTATTATTATTTTATATCTTACACAGTTGTCTCCCACTACTATTTCCTCTATTTAGTGGGTGTATTCAGACTGTTGACATTCAGATTTACTACCTGTGGATTCATTGCTTTCATCCCATACCTCTTTTGTTGGGTGTTTTCCTATCTCCTTACATGACATTGTGTTAACTATATGTGGGGAGCTTCATTCTTCTGTTGTTTTCCCCTTTGAGGCAATTCTATTTGGATGGTGATTTTTGGCATGTTGACTTCCAGGTGGGGCTGTGCTTTGTGGTGGTATCCTCTTTGTACTTGGTGAATGTTGATCTAGCCACAGCTCATTGGCAATGATTTTTCGGAAGGCTGCAGTCTTATAATGTATACGTTGAATTTTTCCTTGTCCCGGAAGCCTCTTACCTCTCTATCTATCTGGAGAGATCATTTAATGGGATAGAGTATTCTTGGATGGCCATTATTCTCTTTCAACTTCTGGAAGATGTTACTACACACTCTATTTTTCTTGGTATCTTCTGATAGATCTAAACCTATACTTACCAGAGTACCCTTGTATGTGATTGCCTTCCCCTCCCCCTGTAGTTTCTCTCAGGAGTTTTCCTTTTCTTCAAACTTAGATAACTTGACTATTATGTGCCTAGGTGATTTGCTCCTGGGGTGTAGTCTCATTAGTGTCTTCTCTGCTTCCTGTATGATTGATTCTCATTCACTGAGCTGGGAAAGTTTTCCACCAGGAATTCCCTGCTACTTTCGCTGTTGACTTCTTATTGTGTCTTGTTCTGGAGTGTGAGTAGCTGTAGGGGAAGGTCACCTCCCTGACCTAGGGAATTTTCAGGATTGCTACAGGAGTTAATTCACTTACCTGAATCCCCCACTCAGTTTTGTAATTGGTGAATTTACTAATTGTCAGAAAGCTCTCCATGCTCACTACTTACCTGTATTCTATCTTGCGGAAAGTCCGACTGCAACTCTTTTTTTTTTTTTTACCATTACTCATTTTTTTTTAATTTTTAAAAAAATTTTATGGGGGGCTCTTACAGCCATGACAACGTTCAGTACATCATTTGTATCAAGCACATTTGCACACATATTTCCACATACATTTCCCAATATTTTCCACTTGAGCTCTCTTTGAAGAGGTAGAATGCCCTCTCTTTCTCCTTTGGAGTGACTGGTGCTTTCAGACTGCCTTGCAGTAGCAGCCAAAGGCTTAACCACTATGTACCAAGAGTCCACGCTAGCTATAGATGATGTTATTTCACTTTTTCAGTACTAGCTACCTATTTTTTAATAGTTAGAACAGTTAACAGCTTTGTATTAGTGCAATTATAGGGAGAATTGCAATTTTGACATGAATACCCTAGCATTAAGATAAGAAATGAAATTCAGATTTAGGCCATGAGTGGATCAAGAAAAATACAATGTCATAGGTTGTGAACTTAGTAAATGTAACTAATATTACTTCAGTTCTGACTATAGAAATCACTTTGAATTTCTGTATAATTAAAAGTGTTATTCAGGATTGAGGTGCATTCTATCTATGTACTGTTAATGAATCCTGCTTTCCTAAAGTCATGTCCATAGCAGAATGAAGATTTTTTTAAAAGCTTTATTGTTTTAATCCCAAAATCTCTTTTATTTCATGCACAATGATTTTTAACCAAATAGATAAAATAAAGATTGGTACCTGATTAAGTAGCATTTGCAAATTTCCAAATTGGAAATTCACACCTAATCCTTACTGAGTATATTGCCCAACTTTAATTTTAGTGATGTGAGTACTTAACACAGTACAAGAAGTACAAATAAAACACTTGCTGATTCACTCAAAGCACTTCCCTGAATTAATCCTTGTAGAAATATAATTAACCATCTTGATGATTTCTTGCTAATATATTAGCATTTGAATCAATAAATCTGATAAATCTTGGCCCATTTACTTTCCAAGATCACTGCTTAGTATGATAAATTAGGCTTTATTGCCTTTCAAAATTTCATAGCTTTTAAAAATGTCAGAATTATTTAGAAAAAGAAGATATGGCTAAAATGTTGAGATTCCAAGTTCTACTATGCAGTTTTGAATCTATAAACTATCAGGTTTTGTGACGCTTTGATCCCTGAGTGCCACACTGTTGGCGCTTAGCTGAAAGGTCGATGGTTAGCACGCACTCCTGGCCCCTCAGAATACAGGCCTGAAGGTCCGTTTCTCACTGTTCACAGCCTTGATAATATCTTGGAGACAGCTTTTCTCTGACACATACAAGGTCACAGGAATCAGAGTCAAGTTCATGACAACAAACAATGCAATTATCATTATGCCAATTATTATAATAAAATATATTATTGCCAATATCATTATGGCTATTTGATCTTGCAGTCAATGTGGTACAAATAGAACCAAAGGTTGATGAATGGTATCATAACTAATGGTAATTTGACATCACCAGGATGCACCCACCTGCCAATCAGCAAGGGCTTCTCAAAGATGGGATGTGTACCCTGAGAAGGCACCTCCCAGCTTTAAGTAATCTGAGCTCACTTTATTTAAGCCATCATAAAGTAATGTGTTACACTGCCTTATCTCTGCTGCTGTCATTCTTATTCATAACTAACACCGTACACATAGGATATATTTGATAAATATTTGTTGAATTGAATTAAATTTATTCAAGGATAAGTACAATGTAACACCTCTTTCCAAGACTCCACCATATTAATATCAATTCATGAATTTCACTAGTACTGCGATACCACCTGCTCAATGGCTGTGCTTTGTCTTTTCCCAATAAGCTCTGATTTGGGGGAGAACTCAAAGAAGCTAGTCTTCTATGAACTGGAGAACATGTCATCGTGTGTTGTTTCACTTGGAGTGAAGCAGGTCCCCTTTTTTTGCCACTGTTTCTTCACTCTCTCATTGCAATATTGTCTCACAGAGTAGTGATTTCTTTAATATTGGTTATTTTGTCCTTTCATAACACCAAAGATGATCGATGATCACTGGAGGAGGTAACATATCTTTGCATGTATCTGTGATTCTTCTTCTCCTTATGTCTGTGTCACTGAGGTAGAAAACACAGCCGCAGAGTTTCGAAGCTGCCATGTTCTGTTCCAGAGTTGAAGCTCTACATAGTGTGTTGATTGTGACCCACCATGCCAGTTAGCCACCTCTGCCCACTTCCCCTCTTCATCCCAAGAAATGATCTCCACAAATTTAGAGAATTGGTTGTTTGAGATACTATGGAAAGAGAAAAAGATGTCTTTTATTTTTACTTTCTCAAAGTAGCCCAGTCATAATTCTGCTTTTCCACTTCTACTTTTCATAATAAATAGTTTTCATTTTATGCCATATAATTTATAGTTCCTCTTTTTGGCTAATTAATTGGGCTTTTTTTAATTCTGGAGAGATTTTAATTATTTTTTAATTAAGAACAAAACAGAGGCATGCTGTCCAGATATAGGGGGAGGGGGGTCATAGCAGAAGTCACAGCAGCATCTCATGGTTTTATTGGATGTACAGCTTTAAAGAGGGTAGAGAAGGCCCAGGAGATGGTTATAACCTCAGCCCTGCTTGTGCATCATCATAAGACATTCAGTCTTATCTTAAAATATTTCAAACCATTATTCTATACTGTGTTATTCTGTCAATTAAGTTTATTCTGTGATTATGTAGCAGCCTTCAAACTTCAGCATCTTCGCTCCTCCATGTCTTGCTCAGGAATGTCAGGGTGGCTGTGACAGCATGGAGCTCTGCTCAGCTCACTCAGCAGCGGTTTTCTGGGTGCAGATATGATGTGTAAGTTGAGTTCTGGTTTGCTTCATGTTTCTTCACATTTTGAAACTTCTATCTACAAGGCCAAAGGTTCCGTTTAAGGCAGATGACAAAAGTGCTGGCAGTATACTCAAACCATGCTCATGTAGTCCATGCCATTGTTTGCATATTAGTCAATACTATTAGCAAAAACAAGGTAAATGGCTAACTCTATCATTAGTGGGGTAGGGTGGCTATTCCAACTACTCTATTTGAATGCAGCATAGTTACAAAACAAAGCTTTTTGATATAATTCAAATTTTGAAAGGATGTGAAGAGATGAAAATAGCTATTTATCTTACTATAATTTTAAATAATGGCAATTATAACGTAAGCAATATTTTACTGTAAATTTTAGTATGTTTGTGAGTTTATACTTATATACCCTGAGATTTTTATCCTTAATATTAATTCTCAAACAATTCGCCTTATAATAATTTTGTTCATTTATTCATTTGTTTGTTTCATGGAAAATTAAAGAAGAGATTTAGGAAAGAAAAATGTCAAGATAGTATATGACGTAGTATGGTTCCTCTAGCGATAACCTTGGTTCCTTCTCCCAAATGCCCCTAGCTTACCTGGTGGCTCTGTGGGTGCTGCGCCTCATTCAGCCCTGAGTGAAAGAGTCAGGAGTGGAAAACGTATACATCCTTTGAACTTGAACCTTCCTGTGTACTGAGCCTCGTTGGTCCAAGAGACAATTTTTATCCTTGTGGAGCAACAGAAGCAAAACTATCAGTCACAGCCTGAAGCAGAGCTATCGATTTCCCAGCCTACAGAACAATCAAAGCTGAGTGCCTTGAGGGAGAATATGGACCTGGGTAGTAGGTTGGCTCTGGGTATGTAATTGAGGGAGCTAGGTCTACTTACCCACAGAACTGGAGCTGAGTTCTTTCACGCTGAGGCTTACCCTGGAATGACACACCTTTAAAAACAGTTACCAACAGTCCTAAACAAGCTTTATAATGTTTTAATGTTTTCTGGGAAGGACAGAGACCAAATCAAGAGACTGACAGCTGGAGAAAACCCTCTTGACAGGTGATGCAGAAAAGATGCTATCCTGACTGAAAACAACCTCCTAAGCATTTTTCACTTGGATGGTAACCTGCTCACCAATAGACAATATAAACACGAGCATCATTTGTGAGTTTGTTTCCCATTGCGATGAATTATAGAACCAGACAGAAAAGTGGAGTGTGAGCAAAGTAAAGAGTGTCACTGAGTAGAGAGTAGGGAAGAACAGCTGGTGTCAGAATAGGATGAAACAGCATGCCTGACCTTTCTCTTGTGACAACTGGCTTTGGGAGGGGAGATGAGGCCTCCACACCATTTAAAAAAAAAACAGAGTAGGTATTCCAGGGTGATGTGCCATTGTCAACGTAAGAAAGGAATTTTGAGAGTCATTAAGAGAATGTGACAGCAACACTGACTTCTGTCCTAGCTTTCATAATGTTATAGGTTAGAATTAAGAATGGAGAAGGGCATGACAAATGTATAAATTTAAAAGACGCTTTTTTAAAAAATAAATTCGCAGTACCATAAGCAATATTGTGCTACTTTGCTAAGAATAATACATATTTGAGATGCAGATTTCTTCCTGCTATTGTGCAGACACTCATGTAGACATTTGAAAATGAAGCAGAAACATTTTTAAGAGAACTGTGGAAGGAGGAGAGCATACTGATAGTCATTAACTACAGGGAGTGGTAGCAGTTCAGTCACTGAGCGCACTTGCTCTGCTGCGTGCACAGACATCCTGGTTGGAAAGAGAAGGTAAGCAAGGGATTTCAGTATTTAAACTACTGACTGCTTTCATTGAGGAGTGTTTGGAATAGTTGTGGTGTATGTTTTCTTAATATTGTTATTATTATTACTGTAATTTATCATTATTGCTTATACAGTACTGTTTTACCTTCACTGATATGACAGGATGGTGAACTCTCAAACTTACTTTGTTCATAAAAGGAATATGACTATCTAACTCAATTTTCTTTGCGTAGGCTAAGATAAAGGAAACAAAATTGGATCTTTCTTTAGGAAACAAGGATGAATGATAACTTATCAGATCAATGAAAAATTATTGCTATCTGGATAGAAATGTGCACAAAGTACAATTTGTTTTGCCTTTTTAAATTTTTATGTTTTCATAATACACTACATAACTGCTAGAATTTATTTATTGCTATTGAGTTAGGAGAAAATAAAAGTTATGCCATCAGTACAATAAAATTGTATTCCAATACTTCTCACTACCTGAGGGACATTCCACAGGCAGTGGAATTCTCAATAAAATTGTAAACCTTATTGAATTGTCTCAGAGTGAGTCTTATATCAATAAAACCACAATTTCATTAGCAAGTGCTGGCCAGCAAAAATAGGAACCACATTGATTTACATTATCATAGTTTAATATCCTTTAACAGATATTGTCTCTTAAGTTCTTTTCTCTAAACTTCTTTCTATAGGATTTTATTTATTTATTTATCTATTTATTAGGAATTCCACTTTCTTCCATGCTCTAGACATTACAGAAACCTAAACTTATCTCTTTGGACCAACATTTCATTACCCTTAACACTATCCTTTGTATATATTATAAGAAATGAAGCTAATCCAGTAGTGATTGATCAAGGGTAATGTAGCAGAGAGAAAATACTGAAACCAAGCAGACACTGAGTATGATAGTGGGCAAGAGAAAAGGAAAAGGAAAAAGAGGAAAGAACTGGGGATAAAGAGCTTTTATAGAGGTTTAAATACAGGCATTTACATAGGTGCATATATTTATATGTGAAAATGGGGGAAATAGATCAGCAAACTTATACATATAGACTTAGTAGTAGAACAGCAGATGGGCATTGGTCCTCCATTCAAGTACTCCTAAATGCAAGAACACTTTGTTCTATTAAATTGGTATTCCACGATGCTCACCTTCCCTACCCGATCACTGAAGACAAATGTGTGCATAAGCAATAGTGGTGAAGAAAGCTGATGGTGCCCGGCTATGAAAAGATGTAGCATCTGGGCTCTTAAAGGCTTGAGTAAACAAGTGGCCATCCAGTTCAGACACAACAAAGCGCACATGGAAGAAGCACATCAGCCTGCGTGACCACGAGGTGTTGAAGGGATCCAGTGTCAGGCATCAAAGAACTTAAATTATATCATTACAAATAGGGGGGAGTACATATTGGTGACCCAAGGCCCATCAATAGGTGAAGCGGCATCCTCTTACAGATGGGTTGCAGGGAGAAGATGATCCAGTTAAAGTACAGTGTAGTAACAATGAAATATGAATCTTTCCTCTAGCTCTCAAGTGCTTCCTCCCACCCATTATCATGCTCCTGGTTCTACCAGACAAGTCCAGGTAGAACAGGAAATGTACACTGAGTCAGAAACATGGGAAATTTAGGATATATATTCCCTCCGGACCAGTGATGGGAGTGGTGATCCTGGGAGGGTGGAGGGATGATGGAGTAGAAAGGGGGAACCAATTTCAGGGATCTTCATATAACTCTTATCTGGGGCATGTCCAACAGGGAAGTGAGTGAAGGGAACATTAGACAGTATACAGTATGAAATAGCAATCTGTAAATTATTAAAGGTTCATGGAGGTGGGGGAGGAGTGGAAATATGGGGAGGGGGGACTGGGGGCCTAAGTGGAGGGAGGATGTTTTGAGAGTGATAATGGCAACAAGTGTGCAAATGAGATCTACATACAATTGATGTATGTATGGATCGTGAGGGGAGGTGTATGAGTATTCAATAAAATGATTTATTTTTTAAAAAGAAGGGAGAGGGGAAAGAGGTGCTATTTTTTAAAGAAGAGCTTATACCAAGAGCTCAAGTGGAAAATGTTTGGAAATGAATGTGGCAACATGTGTGCAAATGTGCTTGATACAGATGGTGTATCAATAACTGTAAGAGCCCCCAATAAAATTATGTAATGTGCTTGATACGGATGATGTATCAATAACTGTAAGAGTCCCCAATAAAATTATTTAAATTAAAAAAAGAAACTAAAATTATTTTAGAAAATAATTATGGCACCTTAAAATATTCTTGACAAAATTGATATATGTTTTAAGAGCTGTAAAAAATTACCAATAAAATTATCTTTAAAAATGAAAAAGAAAATGAAGCTTGTCATTGAAAAACAAATCCATTCACTTCCTATCTCTTGTGTTCCCCCAAATGTGCATTTGAAGTCAAGCAACCTTTCACTTCAATAAGTAGGTATGTTTTATAAACATAGAATTATTATCATTCTCTTATTTTGTATATATTGAATCAAATGAAATATTATATATGTAATGTGTATAAATTTTTTCCTACATGTCCAGGTTGTTGCCCACTTACTCTTCAGGGATGAGATTACATCATGGGTTCTCGGAAAAAATATTTAAAGTATAATTCTCTTGTCCTTTTTATCTATCTCTAATGCCCCCAAGTAAGATTAGTCTTCCTGTGTTAGGCGGGGTGAACTCGAGTAACCAATCAAGAGGCACTCAAGTGGTCCCAAAATAATTTTTAAAAAAATTGAAATCTGAATTTTTTTCAAGGCTATGTATTTAAGTGTTTTACATTAACTTATTACCTTTACAGTATTCTCCACTACACAGTACATCTGACAAATCTGTGATTCCATTCATGGAGACATTTTCCACATTCATCTATTTGAATGACTGGCAGCACTTCCCTCATTTTTTCCTTCCTCTCTTCTCTGTGGTCACACCACCATCTTTTTGTGTCCCTCTACATTTACAGAAACAAAGAGGAAGTCTCACAGAGTATGGTTAGTACAGTGTTGGGGAGCAAGGGAGGTATTCTGGTTCTTTTTTTTTTTTTTGTCATAAATGGGTGCACAGTGATGGCTGTGAGAGCAGCTGCCTTGTCCTGGTGGTAAAACCAGTCCCTCATCTGTCAAAAATTAGACCTTTTATGTCACACACTATTATGTGATATTTTCCATAACCTCTAAATAGAAAGCTTGGTTGACATTCTAACCTGGCAGAATAAACTCTAAATGCATTATCTCATTCACATCAAAAAGACAAATGAGCATGGTCTTGAACTTTTACTTCACCTCATGAGCTGTGGGAGACATGGTGATGATGGTGTCTTCCACTTGCTTGATTGAAGTCTGCTTTCAAAAAGTCTGGATTGTTTTAGAGCTATTCTTAAAACACGTGGCATGTTTCCTGTTGATGCTCTTTTTCCTGGTTAGTTAGAACCAGAGGCACAAATTTGGCAGTGACCCTTCTCATTCCCAAATTTTCCATTAAGTGTCAATGAACAAAGCTCGGAGAGAATCCAGATACCTTCCCTATATTTTCAATTGTCTTTGAGCACAGGTGTACCAATTTTGTCCATGTTTTCATCCATTTGGGGATTTGGCGGACATCTGGAATGAGGTTTGTCATCAATTGACATTTCACTTTTTTGAAATGAGAAAACCATTCATACACTTTGTGCTGTCATTGTGTGCAGTGTTCAACATCACAACAGTTTCTGTAGCATATTTTTCAGATCAAGAAACAAAATTTTACAGCCACACACTGTTCTTAAATTAGCCATCACCAAAAATGAAGTTTGAGCCAAAACTCTTTTATGAAAACTTTCACTATGACCAGAGAGCACCTTCTGGGGCAACACCTTTGGGTGTACTAACTCAAAGAGTATTGCTCAATGCTCACATAAGTGGGAAAAATATGTACAACAAAAGTTCTGCCTAGCCAAGGTTTTCCCCTTACTGGGGCATGGAGCTGTACCCCTTTATATATGTATAAGAATGATATATAGATATGGATACATACACACATATATATCAAAGAGTAATTGAACATCAGGAAAACATTCCATCAGCTCCAGATCAGATCCATAAGTCTGATATTTGCCCATATGTCTGATACTAGTCCATAAATTCCTCTTCAGAGTCAGGTGGTGGCTCACAACAATGCAAAATTCAGGAAGATCACAGGATGGTGGGTGAAAGGATCTTGTGGATCCAGTGGCATGGAAGCAGAAAAACTGTGTAGTTTAATTGTAGGGAGAAGAAGCGGAAGTTCCCAGGATCCACTTGAGAAGGCTATACCCAGCAGGATCAGGTGTGACATGATTGGAAAGCTAGACTCTACTCCTAGAATTATTTATAAAGTTGACATGAAGTTATGTAACTACCACACTCCCAAAGGTACAAGCTTTCTGCTACTCAAATCCAATTCTTGTTGGAGTTCTAGTTCAAATTCCTGTGTCATTTTTTTATTCAAGAAACAAAAAAAATGATCCTACTAAGTTTCCTATAAAATTTACCCTTCAACAAGTTTTTTACTTATGGCTAGTGTTTTTAGAAATGCTATATATTTTTTGTTTATTTCTTCATATCCTCCTACCACGCACGAAATTGCATGCCTTTGGATGCTATGAATGGAATGTTAATCATCTTTCTATCTGATATATTAGCTCGCATATAGAAGGTAAACAAAAAAAATGTTCTTTAATTTAAATCAGTGACTGTTGAGGGCATGTAACTTCAAAATTTATTTTCTATTATACAAATTGTCATCTCTCCCCCCTCCCCAATGACTTATGCCAGTGCGGAATTACATAAGTACAAATCTTTACCCCAGAGCACAAATGCTCTCAACAAATCTTGATAATCTTTTGCTTTGATTATTGAAACTATTTTTTCCATATATTGAGGAGAGCCTCATACTCTGTTAGGAGGAGCATCAAGTTTTCAGGGAAGGGCTAGTGTATTGATTCAGAAATTCCCATCACTGTCAGACTCAATGGCTTTCCAAGTGTACGTGTCTCACTCATTTTTGAATGAAATATTTTGAATGGGCATTGATATTCATAATGGTGCATTTTTGGTAAAATGCTATTTCATCAGATAGAATAAAATTGATATTTTACTTTTTCTGAAAATCCAGTGAAGTCTTTATTAGTAGAAAATTACAAGCCATATAATATATCTGTCCCCTAAGATGGTAGCTAAATATTTTCCAATTTTTTGTTTTCTATTTTCCTTTATTATTTAATCTAAACCAACCATCATTCTTTATTAGTAGAAAATTACAAGCCATAAAATATATCTGTCCCCTAAGATGGTAGCTAAATATTTTCCAATTTTTTGTTTTCTATTTTCCTTTATTATTTAATCTAAACCAACCATCATTGTTTTCTTCTGCAATTGCTAGAAAACCCGTACTGAATTATGCACAGTATTTTGGCTATGAAAATAAAATAACTTTGTTTTACTTGAAATGATCACTTGTATTTTCTTAGCTGTCTTCATGTTACAGAAGTCTAACAGCATATGCTCCCAATCCCTCCTCTTGGTTTCTGTCCCATGAATTGAGCTTAAATAAGCCATGAAACTTTAGCAATAAAATGGACAGTTCAACAAAAAAAGAGACAGAAAATAGAGCTAGCATAATTTACTTTATGACTGCATTCATTATTTTAAACTTCCTAAAAATAGTAATAAAATACTTTAGCCAGAGGTTCCAGATGCAATAGAAATTTAATTTTCTTGTGAGAAAGAGAAACTGGTTCATAACTCACCAGAAAAGCCTGAGCTTATGAATTGCTTAATTCTTGTTATTGTGATAAAAGTGGGTACAGAACAATTTATTTTACCTTTCAGTACAATAGATGCATGCAGAGCAAATTAGATGAAGTCATAATTAATAAATTTGGGTTATAAATTGATACTTGTAAAAATATAGTCTTAACTGATAGTTTCTATATGATAACTATAATGATTTTTACCCTTATAAGATAAAAGGCCTTGCTGATGACTACATATGAACAGACAATGCACACTCAGGCTCACTGAGTAAACAGGAATTGAACTGCCAACATACTCCGTCACACATCTGTTTTTCCGGTGTGCTGTGCTGGTTGCCGTGTTTCTGGAAGCTGGCTCTATTGCTGGAATCTATGACCCTGCTATTTTCAACACCAGCTTTCAGCAGAGATACAAGGTTACACTAGGATGGAAGACCTAGAGATCTATTTCTGAAATTTGCTTAATGTAAATTCGATAGATTACAACAAAATACTGTGTGATAAAACCCACTGCTATTGAGTTTATTCTGCTGCATAGTGACTCCCTCAGGGATTCCCAGGCTTTTGTAAACATTCTAGGGAGCACATGGCTAATATTTCTCCCACAAATGATCTGCTGGTTTTGGACTGCAGACGTCAATGTTCACAGTGTAATGCTTACCTGGCAGCACCATTGGGGCTGCTTTTGTTCTTGTTGCTATGTTCCCTCAAATCAGTCCCAATTCATAGCAATCTTAGGCACAATGGAGCTGAACACTACCTGGTCCTCCCCTATCTTCACAATTGTTATGTTAGAGTCCACTGGTGGAGTCTACCATGGCAAACAAGCCAGTATATCTAATGCCTTCCCCTTTTTTGCTACACTACATTACTCAGGAAGATATTCTTCTCCAAGAGACTCTCTTTTCCTAAAATACGTTCAAAGGATGTGAGATGTATTTTGCCATCCTTACTTCCTGGACCATTCTGCCTGAACTGCTTTCAAGGAAGATCTATTTACCTTTATAGCAGCCAGGAGTACTTTCAATATTCTTAACCAGCTCTATAATCAAAATGCAGCAATTATTCTGTTGTCTTCTTTATTCAGTGTCAAAATTTCATATGCCTGTTAGTCAATTGATAATAGTTTGGCTTGGGGTAGATGCACCTTAATCTTAAAAGTAACATACTTTTTAATTCTACATTTTTAAAAACCAATCATTTTATTGGGAACTCTTATAGCTCTTATAATAATTCATACCTCATTTGTATCCAACACTGTTGTACATATGTTGCCATCATAATTTCCAAAACCTTTTCTTTATACTTGAGCTGCTGGTATCAGCTCTTCCTTTTTCCCTCCCTCCACCATGCTGTCACCCTGGTGAACCCTTACTAAATTATGAATTATTATTATGTTCATTTCTTACACTGATGATTGTGTCCTTTCATTTACATTTCTGTTGTCACCCTGATGTAGGGGGGCATTTACATGTCAATCATTGTGATTGTTTCCCCCTTCCTCCCCCTTCATCTCCCACTTTCCCACTGTCCTCATGGGACTTATGTGTCCTGGATTCCATGTGTTGAACACTCTTATCTGTATCAGTGTACATGCTCCACTCCAGCCAGATTTATAAGGAAGAACTAGATTTATGATAGTGGGAAGAGGAAGTATTAAAGACCTAGAGGAATGTTTCCCCTGGTTGGCTCATCTCTTCCTTGTGACCCTTTAGGGAAGAGTTCCCAAATGTCTAAAAATGGGCTTTGGGTCTCCAGTCTGAATCCTCATTTGCATCAAAATGGATGTTTTGAGTCTTCTGATATGGAATCATCTTATGATCCCACAGGCTGGTGTACTAAATCCATGTGGACTTTGTTGCTTCCTTGTTAGATGGCTGCTTATTTAACTTCAAGTTTTTAAGACTCCAGGCACTGTATCTTGTAAGATCTGCATATCATCAGCTTTCTTCACCACATTTGCTTATTCCCCCATTTCGCCGGGAAATAAGCAGCACAGGTTATTAGAACAAAGTGTTCTTACATTGAGGGAGAACTTGAGTAGAGAACTGAAAGACAAAAGATGTTTACAGAGATATAAATACATATAGGCATGCATATATGTAAATGCATTCATATATAATGATAAAGATAGAGGTCTATCTACATATGTTTATATGTTAAGTACCAAGGTAGTAGATGGATTTTGGGCCTCTACTCTTCGACATTTTTAAGAGCTCTTTTGCAGCAGATTTGAAACATAAAGTACATTTTTTGTTTTGTTGATTGCTACTTCCACAAACATGGTACATCTGCAACAGAAGTCTTTACTCTGCTTCTCATGAGACTCTCTATTGGTCCAGTGCGAGGACTTTTGTTTTCTTTAGGTCAAGGTTAAATCCACATGGAAAGTTGAAATCCTACATCTACACCAGAAAATGCTGCAAGTCTTTAGCAAGCAAGATTGTGTCTCTCCATACTGCAGGAGTTTACAAATCTTTCTCTCATCCTGATGCCAAGTTTTTCATACAGTCCATCTCTTCAGGTTAACTGATCAGCATATAGATAAAATAAGCATGATCAGCAAATAGATTGAATAAGTATGCAACCCAAGCACACATCCTTTTCGATTCTGAACTAATCTCCTGTTTCATTCAAAGAACTTTCCTCTTGTCCATATACAGGTTTGACATGAGCACAATGAAATATTCTGTATATCACATTCTTTTCAATGTTCTCTGGAGTTGATTATCATTCATGCTGTTGAACCACTTTGCATCATCAAGAAAGCACAAATGAATGTATTTATGATATTCTATGTTTACAACCAAAATCCATCTGATATCAGCAACAATATTGCTCTTCTACTTTTAGAAACAGTGGTTTTGTGATGAATACAGACCAAATATTTGGCAGCTTCATGTCAATGTACTTATGCAATCGCTGTTTAATATTAAAAAACTCTACTCACATATTACATTAATGCTGTTGTTGGTGAATTGCCACAATCTTTGGGATCACCTGTCTTTGACAATCCTCATGTACAGATGAGTCTCTTTTAGTCAGTTGGCCAACTAGCTGTCTTCCAGATCTCTTAGCATAGGTAAGTGAGCACTTCCAGTGCTTCCTTATCAACTTGTAGAGCTAAAAAATAAGATTAGAAAGTGCACAAAAGATTCAGTAGCTACAACAATGAGTTCAAATATATCAATTGATTGTAAAGATGGTGTCACTCCAAGGAGGATGTATTTCTGTTATACATACCATATCTACTCATGTATAAGCTGATTATTCAGAACATTTTTATGCTTACCAACCTCCCCCTTGACTACTCTGGAGAGTATCCCCACTTACGAGTTCTCCAGTGCAGAGCAGTTGCTCTCCGGTCTCTTCTGCTCCTCTGTGGGCAGCTGCAGCCTCTGTGGGTGGTCTGATGACTTCTATTATCACCTGTTCTTTTTTTCAATCCTGCTTGCCAGTATCCGGTATTGTCCCTGCCAAACTGGGCAAGAGCCAGCCCACTTCTGTGTGCTGGTACTTGGATGCACGGGCACTTTGTCAGATGAATGTTGGATGCGGCTACTCTTCTTCTCCAGGGCTGTGATCAATGATGTAGCCTTCTTACCCATGTCGATCATGCCTTCTTGATGCTGAAAGCAATGCTGGATGCAATCATCAGTATATCTCTAGTCTTGAATTTACATTACATTTACTTACAGTACTTAGTCAGCTATATTTCTTTTTTAAAATTTTCTTATTATCCCATATCTGAACCAAGTGTTAACTAAGCTTTCAAAAAGCAGCCTATGTTCGGACTCATAGTATATATGCTGCACAACATGTTGCATTAGCAGTCCCCAGACATGCACGGTAACTCTGTGTATGCAGTAGTAGCGCATGCAGTAACACAGTGCCTACACACCACAGCATGTGTATTAAGAGCTCTAACACAGCCTTTTCTAGGCAAGCAGTCATGTCAACACATTCTCCAATATCATCAACCGGTATAAGACTGCAAACTATACAAATTGCATTGTGTACATGCAATGAGGCAGCATATATAAAATAATGCAGTGTACTCAGTAACAAAGTGTGTATAGTTATTGTTGGTACTATATTGTTTTTGTTGACCCTCTTTTCCACATACAGAGCTAGTTTCTGTTTTATTTAAAATAAATTATTCAAAAGCATTTAACCTACTGATGCTTCAATTAATGTAATTTTATTGGTACTTATTTTTATTTTGAAACTTACCAGTAGTTGCTGCATTTCGTATCTGAGGCTAATACTTGGGTCAATAAGTTTCCCCAGTTTTCTGTGGTAAGTTAGGTGCCTCTGCTTATATTCTGGTCAACTGGTGCTCTAATACATATGGTAAGTTTGCAATATTTTTGAAGTGATTAGGTGACAATAACACAAAGAATTTGTAGATCCTGCTGTTAGTTTCAGATGATTTTGATAGTAACAAAACAGAAACATACCTTTATGTGATCGGTGCTTTTCAACACATTGGCATATTTTTCATTGCTCTTGAAAAAATGCTTTACTCAATATTGCCTAACATAGGTTGCAAAATCTGGGTAGTTGTTTGTAGTAGAAAACTAAATTTTATATAGACATCCTATTGCTATTGAAGTTAGTGGACGTGATATTACTGCGCATGTAGAATGTAAACACATCTTATAAAATCTTATTGTATAAAATAATTAATGGATATCTTACAAGTATATATATAGTAAAATGGTATTGCCTCAAATCTTAAAATGGATAAGTAATATTACACTGTATGGGATTCCTGTATTTTCTGTATTCCTGTGTTTTCTGTATTCCTGTATTTTCTGCTAAGTACTTAGGCACTTTGACACCATTCTTTTTGCATATTTCAAATAATATCTTTGTTGAAAATTATTCCAGATCATTAGCTATGGAAAAATAAATTTAAAAAGCAAACATTGTATTAATGGCTATGTACCACACCAGTGATATATAAACACTAATGTCTATTTCCATTTTCTTATAATGAAGCTTTAACATTTCTGCTAGATTTTGTTATTGCAAATTTTATTATAATTATTTTAATCTTATTTACTACCAATTGTCTGTCATTTTGTCTACTGTGATTGCTTGTGTCTTCTTAAAATATTAAAGCTATGTCACTGGTATTTCCAATGCCAGCAGGATCACCCAAAGTAAACAGATTTCAGTGGAGCTTGTACACTAAGAACAGGCACAGGATAAGGATTCCACTGCCCACATTGAATGGCATATCCTCTGAAAATCTTATGCATAGTTTTGAAGCATTGTCATCTAATGAGTGTCTAATGAATGACAACCAAATTCTGAGATAGTACATACAGATGAAGCCATCAGATTAGAGCATACTCCAAATGGCACTGAAAAAGAGCTGTTTTCTCAGTGTGGTGTCAACCATGATGATCAGAATGGAATAAAGCCAGTGGGAATTTTATTTGCTGATGGGGCACAACTCAAGCTAAGAAAAAATAGATATAAAAGTTTGCTAACAATCAGAACTTGAATATGTAAAGTGTGAAAACCAAAAGTCACCATAAATGAAATGGAACACATAAAAATCAATACCTGGGTGTTAGATAGCTGCAATAGAATTGTATTGGCCATTTTTTAATCAGAAAATCATATGATTTGCTATACCAGAATCAAGAGGAATGGCATTCCCTTAAATGCCAAAAAAGGACATTTCAAAACCAAACTTGAAGTACTATTCTTTCTGTGATAGTATTATATCCCACCTTGAAAGAAATTCAATTAATTCAAGTATTATTCAAATATATGTACCAAACACAAAAGCAAGTGATGAAGACTATGAAGAATTTTTCCAATTTTCTCAGTTAGAAATTGAGCAAGCGTTCTATCAGGTGCAATGATAATTATTGCCTGTTGGACTGCAGGAGTTGGAAACAAAGAGGAAGGAGCAGTACTTGGAAATTATAGACTTGGCGGTGGCGATAGAAAGGAAGTTGGAGATAGCATGATGAAGATGTGTAAGATAAACAACTTGTTTACAGAAAACATATTTTCAACAACACAAAGAGATTATATAGACATGAAAAATCCCAGATGGAATACAGAGAAATAAAATTGAGTACACCTGTGAAAAGAAATTATGGAGAAGCTCAACATCAATGATTTAATCCTAGCGAGGGGCTAACTGTGGAATAGATCATCAGTTGCTCATAAGTCAGTTCAAGATAAAGCTGAAGGAAATCAAAAGTAGTCCATGAGAGCCAAACTATCACCTTGAGTTTGTTCCATTTAAATTTTGCGAACATCTCAAGAACAGATTTTGCACATTGAACACTAGTGAAAGAAGATGTGGTGAACTTGGAGAGGACATCAAGTATACCATTAATGAACTAAGTAAAAGGTTATTTGAAAGATAGGAAAGAAAGAATATGATCAAAATGGATGTCTTAAATATGCTCTTAGTTGCAGAGTAGGCAAAGCAAATTGAAGAAATGATGACCACAAAGAACTGAGCAGAATATTTTGAAGGGCAACTCATGATGACAAAGCCAACTATTATCATGAATTGTGCAAAGACCTAGAGTTAGATAATCAAAAGTGAAGAGCACTCTTGGCATATTTTAAACTTAAAAAAAATCAAGAAAAATTCAAATGTTAAGTTGCAATATTAAGAGTTTTATAGGCAAAAAGCAACAAGAGCATTGAAAACATTTAGACAGGAGTTGTACCAAAAATCACTAGTCTTCAGGAAGTAGGGCAGGAGCAAGAAGCAAAATTTCTAAAGGAAGAATTTCAAGCTACACTGAAAGAAAAAGTTAGCCCCAAACAAAGCTGTATGGATTGATGGAATACCAATTGAAATATTTTAAAAAGCTGATTAAACTCTGGATGCACTTGGAAGATACTTGACCAACTGACGGGATGAGATCCATAGTTTTACCCATTATAAAGAATGGGGACAGAATAAAATGCTCCACATATAGAACAATGTCAGTAATATCAGATGCAAGTAAAATATTGCTGTGTTAGTCTGGATAGACTAGAAAAATAAATCCAGGGAGACATATAAGTGTATAAGAACTAGACTTATATACAAGAGCCACTGAATGTTGAGAACACATCCCATCCCAATTAAATAATAGTTTTTTATAGCACAACAGTTGCCCTTGAGCTTACTCTGACTCATATAGACTGTAATATCTGGAGAAAATATTGATGTTATCAAGGATTTTGTCTTGCTTGAATCCCCAACCAATAATGTTGGAAGCATCAGTCAGGAGATCAAATGTCATATTGCATAGATAGATCCACATATGAAGATCCCTTTAAAGTGTTGAAAGACAAAGAGGCTACGTGGAGGAGTAAATGTGCCTGACACAAACCATAGTATTTTCTTTCTTTTTTTTAAAAAGCATAGTATTTTCAATGACATAATATGCATTTGAAAGTTGGACATTGAATAAGAAAGATTGAAAAGCCAGTGCATTTAAATCATGGTGTTAACCA
This sequence comes from Nesogale talazaci, assembly GCA_004026705.1. Lineage (NCBI taxonomy): Eukaryota > Metazoa > Chordata > Mammalia > Afrosoricida > Tenrecidae > Nesogale > Nesogale talazaci. Next base: position 84,294 of record PVJH01002580.1, on the reverse strand, counting down.
AGAATACTGAAAGTATCACGGACTGCCAAAAAGCAAAGATATCTACTTTGGGAGACATGAAGTCAGAATGATCTTTAGAGTCAAGGATGGCAAAGTTTTGCCTCACAATACTTTGGACATGTTGTCCAAAGTGTCAGGAGGCACTGATGCCTGGAGAAGAATACCATGTTTGGCAAATTAGAGGGGCAGTGAAAAAGAGAAAGAATCGAGACAAGGTAGATAGACACAGTAATTACAACAATGATTCACACATCAGGGCAGTTGTGAGAATGGAGTTGTTCCAGACTGGATGGCATCTAACAACAACATTGGGACTACAATAGAAAAGGATAGAATTGCCCCACTGCGTTTCCAAAGTTGTAATTATTACGGTCACAGGCTGCAATGACCGTGTGGGCTTGAACTGCCTTCCTTCTGTTAATAGCAGAATGCTTTTACAAGTACTCCTTTGTTACAGCAAAGACAATTCTCATTTGTTATCTAACTTAGTAGCCTAAAAGCTTTTTTTTAACTTCAGCATTTTTAATGTAGATTTCCAGCAGTTTATACTTTCACATAAGATGTGTTGCTTACAAATGAAACTTTTGCTACCTACTTACATGTGTACGATAATAATACATTTCTCAATTTTCTCTCTTCTTTTCTGAACCCTATTGAACACCTCTTTTCTAATATGTTCTACCTTCTTGGCCTCAATGATATATTTCTTAGGTTAGGCATCCTATATGTAGGCTTATGTTTAGGTTTTCTTCCCCTTTGGATTTGATAAATCCTCATCATTTAGGAAATTCTTCACTATAAAGCCTTCAACAACCAATGCCATATTATCTTCTTGTTTTTCACACTTATCTTATCTCTGACTTGAATGAAAGATTATACTAGCCGATCCCCTTTCCCCCCCCAGTTTTGTATGTCATTATACATTCATTATAAATGACAAATATTTCATAAATAATTTGGCTGTGTATTTCATCTATATTTATCTTCAAAAAATCCTATGGTTGTTGTTTTCATTTTACAGTCAATGTGAGTTGCCAAAGTACTTATTAATTTGTCAACATTTTGTTTTGGTTTTAAATATATAATTTAAAATTGAATATAGATTTAAGCAATTAGGTTTAACCTTGAGAGGAAACAATTTATAATTTAAAATAAAAACATATGAGAGGATATTTTCTGGGTTAAATATAAATATTTCCTCACAATGCAGATGATTCTTGGGTACAACTTTTTCCATTTCAGAAACCATAGTTTTTTCTATTCCACCATATTATTCTCGGCCTTCCTGAGCTGGAATGGCTGGGATAGTGTAAACGGTATTGAGTCTAAATATTTTTAGTGATGGGAAAATAGCAAAGCCATAGATTTCCAGTGTGAAGAACTGTGGGTCTAGGACTCATGGGCAACATGAACCTCTCCAGGCAAATCATTCTGGCTTGGCCTAGGTCACTTCTCTTTCACCTCTTCTCTCTTTTTAGGTTTCCAGAACTTCTATTTATTCTCCTCCTTCCTTTTCTTTATTACTCCTGTGTTTAAGCTTTTTCCCCTGAAGACTATGGCTGGAAAATGTTCCTCTTAATTAAAACAGTACCATCCTTTTATGTCCTTTATCAGTGACATCTGTCTTGGAAAGGTAGTATGTAGGTACAGACGTGGGCTCCGGTCCCATGTACCGTCTTGGAACAAACCGTGTAACCAGAGACTCAGCCCTCACATGTTTCAAACTTCAGAGCCATAACATTCAGACAAAATAGGCCATTTATATATTTTTTCTAACAATCAATAAAAGAGAGAAAGGAAAATCAAAAGACAAATGCAATACCTGCTGTTTTCAATGTAAGAAGCACTAGAGGTTCTGTGGCTTTGGCATGAGATTTTTAACCAGTGGTTCATCCCACCCCATCTGCACAAAGATGAAGTTGACAGTTTTTGTCTTGGAAACCTTACATAAGGTCACCAGTGAATCAGAATTAACTCGAAGGAGAGGTGTTTACTAGCAGGTTAAGGTGAGATTAGCTTGCTCAGCCAACTAGGGGTGATTGAAGAAATATACATATAAGGTTTATAACCCCTTATCATGACATATATGAACTTAGAATGATTTAAAGTTTATTAGTAAAATATAATTATTACATTTGTAAGGAGCACGTGTCTTAAAACTACCATCAACCTTGTCAAATTGCTAAATTTGAAAAATGCTAGTTCAGTTTTCACTTCAAAAATCAGGTAATTTTCTTGGTCTTTGCAGGCGTTCTTTCTCTTCATTGCCAGTTGCTGAACTACATTTTACCTTTTAATTCTGCATCTTTGTTTCATAGCATATCCTCATTTGCATTTCTAAAATCAGATGTTCCTTTCATATAACACAGTATCCTAATTAAAATATTAAAAGATGCTCTTTGAATGAAGAGAATTTACAGTGCCATAAAAATGCTCAGAGTGATGCAGGATGTTTCCTTTTTATATTTCAATGACACTTTCATCTCATTTATTTCTAGCTATTTAGTTAACCCTCTCAGGCTTTTATGTGGATTTAAAGTATGGAAGAGAAAAAGGAAGCAGAAAGAATTGTGATAATTTAAAAAAGTTTAGATTACTGTAAAAGTTTAGAAAAAAAAATTAACCCTAATATCCCAGTTCCCTCCCACCCCACCCCCCAAAACAAAAACAAAACAGAAAATAACTCTTCTGTTCAGATTTTTCATGTTGCGCATTTTTCCCAGTAGACAAGCGTCCAGCAACTCCCTTTGAGTTCATGCAACCAGTAGCATCATCTGGGAATGTTTTCTTTGGTCACAGTGAATTTTTTCATAAAATAAGTTTTACTCAAACCTTTTTTTTGTGATGACTGACTTAAGAGAACATCGTGCAGCTGTCACATCTTGTTTCCTGCTCAGAAAAATGACACAGAAATTGTTTTGATATTGAATACAATTTACATACAATGCTATGGGGAAAACTCAAGTGTATGATAGTTTTTCTTGTTTCAAAAAAGGTGAAATGTCACTTAATGACAAACCTCATTTTGGCTATCTGCCCTCTACCTGAATGGAAGAAAATGTCAAACTGTATATGTTAGTCCAGGTAGACTAGAGAAACAAATTGATAAACATCCATATACATAAAAGGGACAGGTTTGTATACAGGAGGAATAGAACACTGAGAAAGCTTCCCCACCCAGTCCAGTCCAAGTCCATATGTCCAATATTAGCCCATATGTCTGATATCAATCCATAAGTCCTCTTCAGACTCACAAAGCACATGAAATGACGCCAGGACAATCACAGACCAGTGGGTGCAGTCTTGTGCATCCACCGGTGGTGGAAGCATCTCAATGCTGACAGGAGTCTCCTCATGACTCCTCTGCTTTCCAGGGCTCAGGGTCTATCAGCATACTGCCATGTGTCTTGCCAGCTGCATTGTCTTCCAGGGACTGAGTCTTGTGCCTTGTCAGTAGAACTTCTCCAAGGTGAAATACTGCGAAAATTCCCAAAATTCTCATGAAAAAGCCAAGCCCACACATGGGTCATATTGGTTATCTCCAGATTGACAAGATAGACTCCACCCCTACACTCCCAATCCTCAAATTGACACAAGAGTACATGACTGGCACAGTACATTTGAAGTTCATTCCACCAGGTCAGACTGTTAATCTATCTTTCTATTTAAAAATTGTAAAAAGATCGCATAGTAGTGTACAACAGAAAATGCTGGATTAATGGTAGATAGTGGACTGATTTTGTCACCACCACAATGAACCTGCTCGTCCAGCCATTTCAGTGCACCAGTTTTTGGCAAAAAAACAGCATGCCTCTGTTGTCCTATGCACCATACTCAGCTGACCTCACTCAGTGCAATTTATTTTTGTTTCTGTGAATGCAAAGGTACAAGGGCAACAATTTGATGATGAAGAAAAAAATGAGGGAGGTGCTGTCAGCCATTTAAACAGATGAATGAAAAATGCTTCCAAGGATGGAATCACAGATTTGACAAATGTATTAAGTGTACTGGAGAGTACTTTGAATGTTATAAGGTTGTGTGTGTGTGTGTGTGTGTGTGTGTTAAATTAAATGCATAGTTTTGAAAAAAACAATTCATTTTAGCACCTTCAAGAAAGTATAATACGAAACACATAATACATGCTTTAAATTAACTGATTGACATGTTATTCCATTCCATGTTCTTCTTACTCAATACAATGAATTTGAGGTCAAATGGTTTTGCTCAAAGTAATTTGGGTTTATTGAATTTCAAATGCATCCAACTCTTTGTAGTCATCCTTACTTTAGGAAGTGGTATCTGAGCTTCTTGAACTCTCCATACCCACCTGAGAGGTGGTCAATTAATACGGTACTTCTATGCATAGCACTTTTGTGATGTCAATATAATCATCTATGCATGTGGTTATAATGCCTTTTTGTAGGGAGTTCCTATGTGATAGACAAGATTAAGGTAGGATATATGTTGAGTCTCCTTACAAGAGATTGTGAATCAAGTTATTGCATCTTGTTTCCTTGGGGAAAGTAAAAAAAAAAAAAAAAAAGCAAACACCTTCCTTAAATTTATATCTCTGAAGGAGTGATACCAGAGCTTAAATTTTGAATATCTTGTTTCCAGAAGGTTATTTCTGATAGGGAAAACCCTAAACATATTTACCAGGTTCACACAAGAATTAAGGCTGCCATGAATCCCCTCTGGAAATAATCCAGGGATGTGAATAATCTTGCTATCAGGCAAAGAGCATAGTAGAATTGATTATGGCAGATGTAGTTACATCAAAATGTAATACTTTTCATTTGATCTTAATAAATTTTAAATTTTTTCCATTTTTAATATTTTTTGCTTGCTTGTTAAGGTTTTTCTGTCTTGTCTAGTCCTTGTTATTATATGCTTCCTGCTAGTGTTTTCTATGATTTTCTGTATATGAAATCCAAGAGATGTAAAACTGTATAGTCAGGAACTGGGTTAGTAATTACCTAAGGGTACAGGAGGTGTTGGGCATCAACAACAGTGAGTATTAGGAGAAAATATTCTAATGGAACTTGGTGTGTATTTTAGAGTCACAGAAGATTTTACAGTCCTTGGAATGCAATACAAAGGCTGAACTTATTGACTGGAGACTCCCTGTACTTCTCACTCCTTGACTATCACATAGTGACACAGTGCTTTGGATTGTTGCTATTCTGATTTGAATAAATGATAGCTCACCATTTCATTTTCAAGGTGCAAGAACATTTCTGGATGTGTAAATTCCAACTCTACCAATCACAACTTTATGGGGAAGATACATTAATCCCTCTGGATTTCTGATATGCATCTACAAAATACCATTTAACCAGAATCCATAGGGTTAATGGAATGGTTGTAGGAACAAAAATAAACAGAAATACGGAGAATTGTGTTTGACTTGATCACAGCCCCATTTTAGTTTTAGTACCATCATTAATTTTTGCTGATAATGTAAATTCCATGATTAATGAATTCCATGAATGTAAATTAGTAATTCTTTACCAATTTTGCTCTATGACCTAGGACAGTCATTGCATGATAATGTACATTGGTGATGTTGACTCTTACTTGCATTTATATAGCATTTTTGAAAAAAGCCTTTTCATGAGATACCACTTTACTACATTATAGGTTTTGTTTTATCTGATGACTTTCTGTTTCACAATGGTATCCATTTCGAGAATCTTCTATTAAAGGCAATGGGTGTGAAGGAGCAAAGAATAAATCAAAGGCACCTTCTCATGCCTTCAAGGTAATCATCTTTTCTTTGAGCAGAGATGCAGTTTCTCTGCAATACTTTGTCCCAACTCTTCTCCCTTTCCAAGCTCACATCAAGGGTTTTGATTAGCGAAACACTTCAATTTGTCAAACCTGTCTTTTTCTACCTTGTGGCATTTCTAGGGTTGGAATTTGGGAAGTAGTCAACAGTTTAGGTTAGTTTGCTCCTCTTAATTGATCAAGTTTGAGGGTAATCCATCCTAAGAGAAATCAATGCTAAAATTCCTTGAATTAAAAAATAGAATTTATAAATCTAAAACCAGATTGATTTGCAAAAAAAACAATTTAATATACATAATGTTTGGTTTATGGTTAAAATCCAATTTTCAATCTAAGGTATATGAAATAATTCACTTTGTTACAATTTAGAAAGTATTTACTTGTCTAAAATGACATGTGAAAGCACTGTAATATCACTCATAGCAGATGTTTTGGTAACCTTGAATACGCTATAGCATAATACAATTTCCTACATTAGGAAATAACACGTGTGCTTGCTTCAGCTGCACATATACTAAAAAAGGAAACAACACATAATAACTAAAATAACACTTTTTTTAGTTCATTGATGATTTAGAAATGCAACCCTGGTCTATACAGATAACACAATTTAAAAATCTATCCCTGACAGGTTTTAGCTCGAACAGAAAGCAGTTGGGTATGTGAAAGAATAGCATTGTTTTTGGAATAGGTGACAGACACATAGCACCCTCGTAGAGCGAAGTGCTTCAAATTTGTAACAAGTTTTTTTTTTTTTTAACCTAGACCTCCTATCTGGACTTGGACTTCTAATGGCTTTGAAGAGGTTTCAGTACATGACAACTGATAGGCCCTAGTAATCAAACTTCTCAAAAAAAAACATCCAAAACTCACAAACAAAACTATTTCCAATTACATTGTAATTTTCCTACAGTTGAGAAATTAGTTTAACAACCAAGTTACCAGGTACCAAAAGGAAGCCACCATAGTTAGTGTCAAGAAAAGCAACACAGATAAAATGGAAGATTTTTAAATCCTTAAATATTAGATCTCTTAGCTCCTATAAAGGTTTGCATCCTAGGAAATACCAAATTGGATTCTTAAGACTGAAAATTAACTTGATGACAGTGGTTTGGGTCAAGAGATATTAAAAAACGCTGGTAGAAATGTCAGTTAAGTGCTATGTTGCCACCTTCAAGATTGGCAGAGCAAATCAAGCAGCTGCTTTGAAGGAGAAAGACAAGACTGTGTGCTCCTGTAAAGATGCTCAGCCACAGTCAGAACTGATTCAGTGGCAGTGGTTTGGTGTTGTCTTCCTTTTTAAGTGTAATGTAGCTAGAAATAAAATGTTTGTTTTTAAAACTAGGGAAAGATAAATCAGCATGGATCTTTAAAAACACTAGAAATATATGGAAATGATTATAGATCGTCAAAAATATAAAAATATGATTGCTGAAAAAGAAAAGAAAATGAAACACACCAGTATTCAGGTTCTAAGAGGAAACTACATAGTCAATGGAGAGATATTGAACTAGATAATATAATTGTAGTTACCTATAATATAACAAAGATAGAATATTTTATAAGAAGCAGGAGAAGATGATTAGAAAGAGAAGATAATAAGAACATTTACTCAGAGTCCAAAAGAGAAGGAACAGAGAGAATGTAGAAGGAGAAATATTTGTAAGAATAGTGATTAAAAATTTCTTAACTGATTGATATTGAAAGAGTCAAATTTAGGAAGCATTAACAAAAAGCAGTCTTGCTCAAAATGTTGCATTTTAGGTAAAGTAAATTTTGAGAATTTTGTACTGTGAAATAGAAAAAATGTTTTGTCATAATTCTAGTCCAAAAGAAGAACAATAATGTAAGTAATATATAATAAAATTCTTGAAGAAAATGTTTGGAAAAATGCATCTATTTTGCTTCCTTTTAAGTATAAACTAAACTCCTAGAGAGCTTTTCTTACACAAGAAGATTCAATCTCATAATAGGGAAGGTTTAAAAGTAATTGGCACCTCTTATAAATTTAAAAATTGTCCACTTTTGGGGAAGATAACATTTAATTTTTTTCTTTTTTTAATTTTCATTTTTAATATTTAAAAATTTAATCCACAGATCTCTGAATCTCAGCACTGTAATGTTATCTCATTAAAAATCTGTAGCAATGATAGAATACAAAATGCCATCAAGGTTACTTTTTAAATGAATTAGGATTGATTAATGAGATTATACAGAGAAATGCATATGTCCAAATTGAAAATATTGTTATAAATACATTTTGACAAAACAAAATGAAGAAATTATGCCAACTTTGTTTCTCTTTTATTATAGTCCATTTCTGTGGGAGCTTATCACATTGGAAGTATGCCTTCCTTAAGGAGTTATACTGAGCTTTGAGTTTCAAGTTAAATATAAAGCCCATGGACATTGTCAATTTCACAACTTAATTATAGAAGATTTCAGTAAATTGAAAATAATGATTTTTCCTAGATATGTCTATCAGAAAATTTTTGTCTCAAGGCAAATCTGCAACCTAAAATCTGGAAAGACATCTGGATACAGATTATAATAGCTGACAGCACATTACCTGAAGCAAGAGACACTGATTTAAGGGGCTGGCATATAAAAACTTTCTTTATTTTACACATTTATATATATATATATTATGCATTTTTAATTTTTTTGGAAGTATAAAATACCTCACTTTTTTTCTTGAGGATAAAAATCATAAACAAAAAGAGGTTCCAGGTATAAAGGTTGCTGTTTTTTGTTACTAGAGGCCATAGAGTCCACTTCCACTCATGGCTGCCCTACATACTACAGAAAAATGGCCTGGTCCTAGACCAAGTTCAGAACTATTCTTGGCTGAGTCAATTGTCAGTGCCACTCTTTTAATTGATCTTGTTAGTGAGCTTCCTTTTTTCATTGCCTCTTCACTAAGGATTATTTTCTTTCTCCTGAAACATGTCCAAAGTGTAAAAAAATGACTTGTCTCCAAGAACATTCTGGCTGTGCTTCTACTAAGACAGATGTGTTGGCTCTTTTAGCAGTCCATAGTACTTCCTTGTTTTTTTAAAAAAATAATTTTATTGGAGCCTCATACAACTTTTAACACAATCCTTATATACATAAATTGTATTTCAAGCATATTTGTATATTTGCTTCCCCCATCATTCTCAAGCATTTGTTTTCTACTTAAACCTTTGATATAAGTTCCTCATTATTCCCATTCCTCCCTACACTCAACACCTTCATGAACCCTTGATAATTTATAATTTTTGTTATTTTATTATATCTTATCCAGCCCGATGTCTCCCTTCATTCACTAAGTTATATGTAGATCCTTAAAATCAATTCCCCCTTTCTACTCTCCCTTGCCTATACCTTCCTGGTATCACCACTCTCACTAGTTGTCCTGAAGGGATGGATCATCTGTCCTGGATTCCATGTTTCCAGATCCTATCGGTACCAATGTACATTCTTTGGTCTAGTCATATTTGTAAAGTAGAATTGGGATCATGATAGTGGGTATGTATGTGTGGAAGCATTGAAGAACTAGAGGAAAGTTGTATGCTTCAATGTTGCTATACTGCACCCTGACCAGCTCATCTCCTCTTCATGGACATTCTGTAAGAGGATGTCCTTTTATCTCCAGATAGGCTTTGGGTCCCCAATCTGTACTCCCCCTCATTTAAAATAATGTAATTTTAAATTCTTTGATGCCTATGTTAGGATTTTCTAGAGAAACAAAACCATGGCCCCAATAATTTTATATATATTTACATATCTACAAAGATATCTAACATAAGAAATAAATAATATATAAAGCAATATGAATGGCTTGGTGTAACTCACTTGCGTGAGAAAGCTAATACACTGGCAGTCCTTTGAGTCTTGAGATCCACCAGAGAATTCTCTGTGGAGCAATTCAGGCTATCCAGCCACAGGCAGCAAACAGTAAGGCAGGTCACCAACAGTCAGTCAGTTGACAGGGTCTGGTAGTCTCCAGCTCAAGAAAAGTATATTTCAGGAGAGTGGGAAGCAGGGCTTGAAGGAACCTCAACTTAGAGCAACACAGTTCACGGATCAGGTGTCCCAGGTCATGTAACTTTCAAATTGAGGCACAGGACAAGCAAGAGCAAGAGAGTTGAGGCTTTCAAAGCCATTCTATCTCTGACCTTTAATTTATCTCACATGGGTTTATTGCTGGCACAGCTAACCTACCAATCTTCATTGGCCATGTTGGCACAACAAACTTACCTATCACAATCTACCCTTTGCCAACTTGGCACCTATACACAATTCTTTAGCTATATATAATTATAAGACATCAATGAAATCAAACTTAAATTTAACATTAAACATCTATCATACATATACATGAGAACACAGAGTCCAATTGTATCTGATATATCATATATGAACAAAAAATTATTCAATAGAAACATATAAAGAAAATACACTAACAATCACAAACCTTGCTTTTGCAATTGATCACATGGCGCTAACTGATAGGTAGACTACCTTCTTCTGCTACCATTCTTTGTTGACCTCAGCAATCACCTCATCTAGTTGAAGTTTTTTTTGCCTGCTGGGGTGACCCAGACCTTCATTCCTGAGGGGTTTGGGAAATTAGAGGTCTGGTCATGATTAGTTTGCTATTTACTGTTTACTTTAACCATAGGGCATAGTAGCACTAAGAGTCGGCCTCTGGGATCTCCAGGATTCCAGACATATTCTTTTTTACCTCCATTATGTAACATCAGTCCAATTTCTCCTTGGAAAGATAAATTACACCACTCAGTACAGTGACACCCTTTCTGACCCATTGATCCAAAGGCATGAGAAGCCCATAGTGGCCAGAGGCATTCTCTGCTTTCAGTTCAGTGGAATCTGTGCTATGTTTCCAGGTGGGAGAGAAACTCTAGGTGTGGAGCACATAGGGTTGCTGGGACGGGAAGCAAACACGCTGTAAGTGGGTCACTAAAAGTAGTAATGAGTGGTTCCTCTCCTGTTTCCACCCCTTGGTTTTTGGACCCATGAATCCTGGCTATTGGAGACAGACCACCATGCATTGGCTGCTGGTTTAAAGCATATACAGCTTCCTGGAGAACATTGCCCTAATCCCCCAAGTGTTGCCACCTAGTTTGCACTGTGGTTGTATCTGCAGGAGTCCCTTCCATTGTTCTATGAAGTTTTCTGCTTCAGGATGATGAGAAACATGATATGACTAGTGGATTCCATGGGCGTGGGCCCATTGCCACACTGGACTTACTTGCTGTGAAGTGAGTTCCTTGATCTGAAGAAGTGCTATGTGGGATGCCATGTCGATGTATGAGGTATTCTGTAAGTTCACAGATGGTAGTTTGGACAGAAGCATTGCTTGCAAGGAAGGCAAAACCATATCCAGAATAGATGTCTATTCCAGTAACAGTAAAGCGCTGCCTCCTCCATGTTGGAAGTGGTCCTATGTAATCAACCTGCCACCAAGTTGCTGGTTGATCTCCCTGAGGAATGGTTCCAGATCTTGGACTTAATATTGGCTTCTGCTGCTGGAAAATGGAGCACTCAGCAGTTGTTGTGGCCAAGTCAGCCTTGTTGAGTGGAAGTCCATGATGCTGGGTCCATGCATACCCCTCATCCCTGCCATCATGTCCACTTTGTTTGTGTGCCAATTGGGCGATACCAGGGATGGTAGAGGAAAGAGGAGGGCTAGTCCCTGGAGCACATGGCTTATCCATTTGATTGTTAAATTATTCCCCTTCAGAGGTAACCCTTATGTGAGCATTCATATGAGACATGATTACCTTTACTTTCTTGGCCCATTCAGAGAAGTCCACCCACATACCTCTTCCCCACATGTCCTTGTCACCAATTTTCCAATCATGTTCCTTCCAAGTCCCAGACCACCTAGCCAAGTCATAAGCCAAAACCGATGAAGTAGTATACAGTCTCACATCAGGCTGTTATTCCTTGCAGACAAACTGAATGGCCAGGTGCACTGCTCGAAGTTCTGCCTATTGAGAGGATTTCCCTTCACCACTGTCATTTAGGGAGATCCCAGAAAGAGGCTGTAGTGCTGCTGCTGTGCACTTACCAGTGGCACCTACATATCATGCAGAGCCATCCGTGAACCAAGCATGACTTTTTTGTCCTTCAGTTAAATTACCATAAGGAACTCCCCAGGAAGCCATAGATGCATACTAGAAGAGAGAAGGTAATGTGACAGGAGTGGGGACTGTGGCATTTGGGCCACTTCTTCATGCTGCTTATTTGTACCTTCAGGTCCTGCTCTGGCCCGATCTCATATGTACCACTTCTATTTAGCAATGGAGTGTTGCTGTGCTCTAGATCTGTAATTCATCTGATGCTGTAATTCAGCCACTCACATAATGAGACGCTGGACCTTGTTCTTTGCAATGCCATCTCTTATTACTAATGGTGGAAAGGCTCTCCTTTGTAGCACAGGCAGAAACTTTTAAGTCTGTACATAGGCACCTCCTTAATCACACTTTCCATCATATGGAGGACCAGCCAACCAGCTTCCCTGTATTTGTCATCTTGACAAAACTGCTAGAAAATATCAAGCATATAATCACCCAAAGCATCTCCTTTAATCAGTGTCCCACCTACCGGTGGTGCTCTTTTAGATATTAGCTTTGCTATTTCACATCATGGATTAGTAGGAGTGGCAGAATTATCTATGCCTTTAGATATAGAACTGGCATCATCAGTGCTGTTAAGATTAATCGCACTAGAGAGTCAGTTTAGGAAAACCATATTTATGATTTTATTTCTCTAGAAGCACTTCCAGTACCACTTATACTAGACAGGGTTCTCTGTAGAAACAAAACCAAGACACTAATAATTTTATATATATTTATATAGATAGAAAGATATCTAACATACACAAACAATTAATCTACAAAGCAGGATGAACAGCTTGGTTCACCTCACTTTCATGAGACAGCTAATACACTGGCAGTCCTTTGTGTCTTGAGAACTGCTGGATGATCCTCTAGAGAGCAATTCAGGCTATCTGGCCACAGGGAGCAAACAAAGAGGCAGGTCACCAACAGATAGCCAGTTGGAAAGGTCCAATAGCTCCCAGCTCAAGATATGTATATTCCAGTAGCATGGCTAAGCAGGGCTGGAAGGAACCTCAACTTACAGTAATACAATCCACCGATTAGCCTACCAATGGGTAGTGTAGCTTGTAAATCGAGGCACAGAACAAGCAAGGCAGTCGGGTACACACTGTACCAAAAATCCAAGAGCAAGAGAGAGAAGGGATCTCCAAGTCATTTATATTTCCACCCTTCAATTAATCTCACATTTGTTCATTGGTCATGTTCGCACAACAAATCTTCCTATCTTCTTGGTCATGTTGGTACAAAAAAATGTACCTATCACTACATGTGATACCTGATCCCTTCGACACCTCTTGGTCGTGCAGACTGGTATGCTTCTTCAATGTGTACTCTGTTGCTTCTGAGCTAAATGGCTACTTGTTTATCTTCAAGCCTTTAAGACCCCTTCAAGCCTTTAAGACCCCAGAATATATCTTTGGATAGCCGGGCATTATCAACTGTTTTCCCCCAACACCATATTTTGAACTAATGCGTTTTTCAGTTTTTCTTATTCAATATCCAACTGTCAAATGCATATAAGGGAAGTGAAAATACCAAGGCTCGATTCAGACACACCTTAGTCCTCAAAACAAGTTTCAACCTTTTAAATGGGTCTTGTACAGGAAATTTACCCAACACAATGTGTGATTTGATCTCTTTACTGCTGCTTCCATGAGCATTGACCATGGAAGAAAGCAAGACAAAATCCTTGATAACCTCATTTTTTTTCCTTTCATTTTGATGTAAACATGGCCCTGCGTGAGGATTTTTGTCTCCTTCACACTACATTATAACCCATACTACAGGCAGTCTTCTCGAGCTTCATCAGCAAGTGTTTCAAGTCCTCCTCATTTTCAGTAAGCAAAGTTTTGTCATGTGCATATCTGAGGTTGTTTATTAGGGCTTCCCCCAATCCTGATGCAGCAACCTTCTGCACACACTCCAGCTATTCTGATTGTTTGCATTATATACAGATTGAATAAGTATGGTGAGAGGATAAAGCTCTGATTGTTTCTGATGTAAAGACATTCGGTATTCCCTAGTTCTATTTGCACAACTGCCTTTTGGTCCCTGTACAGTTTTTCCATGAGCACACGTAATTTTTAGGATTTCTCATTCTTCTCAAGGGTGTCCGTAGGTTTTGTTTATTTTCACATAGGCAAATGTTTTTCCAACATTAATAAAATTAAATATATATATATATATATGTACATATTGTTTACTTCTGATAACTTCTGCTTTCAACCACAATCTGTCTGATATCAGGAATGATACCCCTTGTTTCACATCCTCTTCTGAACCTCTGGCACCTCCCTAGCAATGAACCACAGCAGTTGTTGTTGGATGGTCTTGAGAAAAATTTTACTTGCATGTGATACTGATCACAGAGTTCTATAAAAAGGGCATTCTGTTGGGAATCTATTTTTAGAATGGGTGCAAATATGGATCTCATCCTATAAGCTGGTCATTTCTTCCAAATTTCCTGACATTTATGAGTGAGTACTTCCAGTGTTTCATCAGCTAGTTGGAACATTTCAATGGATATCCCATCAATTTCAAAGCACTGTGTTTTGATAAAGCTTTCAGTGCGGCTTGTATTTCTTCTTTAATACCATTAGTTATTACTCATATGGAATCTCTTGAAATGGTGATATATCCATGGGTTCTTTTAGGTAGTTACTCTGTGTATTCTTTTCATCTTCTTTTGATGCTTTCTGCACTTTTATCATATTTTGTCCATAAAATCTTTCAATCTTGCAACTCTAGGCTTGAATTTTTCTTGATATTTTTTCAGTTGATGATGATGAGAATTGCTTTATCTTTGGTTTTATTTGCAAGTTTCATTATAATATTTTGTTTTGCCCTTTGAAAATTTCTGTCCATTCCTTTCACGTGACTTAGGTACATTTAAGATAATGTTCCAGAGTCTCTTCTGACACCGACTTTGACTTTTTTCTTTATTTCCTGTCTTTTTGTTTTCTACATTCTTTATAAATGATTTTTTTGATGTCCTCCCAAAGCTCCTCAACAGATATAATAGTTGAAATAATTGTAAATGAAGATGATACAAAATAACTGACAAATATCAAATCACAGATCCAGGAAGTTTAAAATACAGAATAAGTACAAATAATTAATATATTCATCTCAGAAGATTATATTCAAACACTAGAAAACAAATACAAGGAGACTTGGGTGGGATATGAACACCTTATCTTAATAGGTTCATAAATAATCTCACTCAGGAAATAAGGTCTGTAGGTCAAACGCACCATGTATTTTGTGTGTAAAAATTTACAAAATCTCAGAAATCCTATAAATTCTTGCTCTGAGTCAGAATTAAATCCTTGGCAAGGATTTGGTTTGAGTTTTGAGTTAATTTATCCCTGCCAGGAATTCTTATATGAAATCCTTGTTCTTTATTCCATAATAAATATAAAATATTTTCTTTATTACTGCATTAATTCACACTTTTAAAAATATTATTTTGCTGTTTTAGTTTATTTATATATTGATATTTTGGAATTAATAGTTACTAAACTTTTTCTCTTTAGAAAATACAGAAAAATTTAAAGGTAAAAACCCCTACTATATAGATAGTCTCATTCACCAATACAATCAAATTAAAGCTTTAAGTAGAATGCTTACTCTTTCATCTTTTTAAATATTTAACTTAAACACATATTTTAGTTCTTCCTCCAGGAAACTCTCTATGTCTTTGATCTAGCTTCATTTCTGCATAGTGTCTTCTTAGGTACTGTGATAATTAGATTTTATGTCAACTTGATGGCACCTGCGTGAATGAAGGGCTGAAAATGTACTCTGTCAATTAGATAAAAACCTAGGAATGCCTCCTTGGGGATATCATCAATGCAGCAATCAGAGTGCCAATAATTAGTTTCAGCAAGAAATACTTGTTCAATTTGAAATTAATGGTTATACAAAAGATATGTTCATCTTTTGCAATTGACAAATTAGCTAATATGTCTTCATATTCTATTATTTACTCTTCAAATGTTTTTAGATCATATACGTGTTTTTCTTTGCATAAAAATCTAACCTGGGCTGAGCCCCAGTAGCGAAGTGGTTGACTGTGGGACTGCGGCCCACTGACTTGGTGGTTCAAATCCAGCAGTAGCAAGGCTGGGTAACTTCCACACCACCAGAGGGCAGTGATGACCCCTCCAAAAAAAAACTAACCCAATATTGTTCACCTTCTTGATTTATGTTTATCGATTCTATGAACCAGGATTATTTGCAGTGCCATGTTCATCAGTTCTACCATAGCCGAATTCCTCCTATTTCCAATGCCTTATGGACCAATCTTTTAAGAAAGGCTGCAGCAAATGTTTACCTTCTCATTAATGAGTATGACAAAGCTAATAAGAAAAATCATAAATCTTTATCTATAATTCTCTGTGTCTGGTGGCTTACTTTGTAAATTTAATGACATCACAATAGGAGCCAAAACTCCCTCTTGCTTCTTAAAAAATGTGGTCACCCCTTTAAAGGGGAGTCAAGGGGAGGAGACAGTGATGATGCACATAAGTTCCCTCTAGTTCCTGAAGCCTTTCTCCCCCCAACCATCATAGTCCCAACTCTACCACACAAATCCAGATGGACCGGAGAAGCTAGACTAGTAGAGAGGGGAACAGGAGATATGGGGAAACCAAGATGCATGAGACCCTTCAGGCCAGTGGTTAGATTGGAGCTGCTGGAAGGGTAGAGAGAAGGTGGGGTATACAGAGAGGGAACCAACTATAAGAATATACACATAAGCTCCTATTTGAAGGACGGACATCCAAGGAGTGGGTTGGGGGAGAGGGCGGGCACTGTAAGATATGACAGAACAATAATAATGTATAAAGCATTGAGGGTTGGTGGGGAGGGAAGAGCAGGGGAAGAGGGGAAGGGATGGAAAAGCAAATACCAGGGGCTCAAGGGAAAAGGCGGATGATTGGAGAACAATTATAGAAGAGGACATGTGGGGGTGCTTGGCACAGTATGTTTATTTATGTATTGTGAAAAATGATATATGAGCCCAGAGTAAAATGATTTTTAATTAAAAAATGCGGTTTCTGTTAATCCCATTATATTTGCAAATAATTTTCTCACACCAGTTTTTAAATTTTATAGCAAATATATGAACTGGGGGAAAAGAAAAGAAAGTATGTATCTTCACATTTGTTGAATTTATTATTTTAATATTGGGTGATCATCATTTATTTATGTATCAATAAGAAGATATGAATAGCCCCAGTATTATGTGATGAATGAAGTCCAACTTTACTAAGATATACAGCTCTGTAAACCAACATTTTCAGATATTCTTAAAAATTGAAACTCTTAATAAAAAATAGGTCAAGTATACAAAGAAAGTAAATTTTAATTTTTAATTGCTTACATCTGCAATAGGTAACTCAGGTCTATGAGTTATAATGCATTTATCAGATGGGTAGAATAGTTTACATATTTATCCTTTTATATTTGAAGTAGCAAAAATATATCTTCTATTCAGGAAGAAGTAGAAAGTATTTGAGTGAGTTCAAATTTGTACAGAGTAAATAGGGAAGAGTTTGAGATGATAATTATACATTTATATTCTTAATATATAAAAAATGTTTCAAAAATCTTAGCTATATAAAAAAGCACCAATAGTAAAAATTTATATAAATATAGCCTCAATATCTATTTTAAAGGAAAAAGATTTTTGGTAGTTTAATGAATTATCAAATAATAATGAAATACTTTTCATCTAGTTCTGTACACCTTGAAGACCAGACACTAAAAATTTAATTTTTATTGTTGTTTTTGGAAGGAAAAGCAGTTTGAAGTGCATTTTGCTGTGCTGGAATGACATATCTTTCATTTAGGAGTTCTGTATGTTTTAAGCAAATATTGTTACCTGCCTTAATCTTGAATGTCCTCTTAGAATAATCTTCAAAGGAAAGACAGAAGAAAGTTTCAGGATTTTAGATCAAAACAAGCAATGTCTTTTTAACCCCTTTTATTTTTGTTGTATATCAAAGCTGATTAATAAAAATGATCTCCTCTGAAATATCTTTGAAGAGAACAAAATATAAGATATAAATCCTTCCTTATGCTTACTCTGAGTACAATGGAATTTTTTATATGATAGAAGTTATGGGAGTGATTGTTTTGTATATTCAACTTCATAGCAGGTAATGTGGGTATTGTAAATAATATATTAATTAATTAATTAAGGCATGATAAGGTAGCTCTGGAAAAATAACTTTTGATATCCCACATTTTTCATTTTAGAGAGTGATGATATGGCTATGCTGCTGTTTTTCCCCCCACACCATACTATAACCCTACAGGAAAGGGCAATGTCTTATTTAACTTTGTTTCATTGACACTAAAACAAAAACTTGCATGACTTGGTAATTTATAATACATTTAAAGAACTGAAATAATGAAATAAATAGGATAGTAGGATTTTTTTTATCATTAAGCTGTGGACATAGTTACTTTTTCTTGTGAACAATTTTGTCATATATAAGAGAATTTACAAAAGCACAAATTTTTTTTCTTATATTTAAATATATACCTGCATATGTGTTTAAAATTCAAACTAACACTATCAAATTAACGACAAGAAGCTCAGCTTGTCATTTGCTTTAAAAATATAGCTATGACTCACTGTATAATATGAGCATATCTGTAAGTCAAAATTAACCATTTATCATATTATAAATATATCATACACAATTCTAACTATTTAAATTATCTCAAATATTTCATAATTTTAGATTATCTCTAAAGTACTTATCATGGTAGTAAGTAGACTATATTTCACATGAACTAAAATAAACATACATTTTGAAGTGAATAATCTGTTAGATATTTATGGCAACATAGATGTTAGATTAAGAATGATTAATAGGACCAAGTGAGTCAAGCACATTCCATGTGAGATTATTTTGGAAATACTCTAAAAGCCCTCATTAAGGTTTATAAAAAGTTGATATTTTATAATATTATCTCACAAATTATCTATTGGGAGTCAGAAATACACCCACAAGGAATGGGAAATTTGCTGAGAAAGCAAAGTTTAAAGATATTTCTTTCACAATAGACTTGGCAGAAACTCAAACATACTAAGGTCAACTTTGAATGTCAGGTGGAAGCTTTAATTTAGCTGCATTTTAAGAAGTATTTCATTATGCATGTATTTGGTCTTTTCTTTAAGAGTAACACATAAACTTTCCCAAAATAATTAATACGGGGTACACAAATAGTCTATGGAAAATGCTGGTATATTGAATAACATCCACTGGGTAGCTGTTTAATAAGCTTTAATATGGTGTATGAGTCTACCATTGTTTTGTGAACAAATATTTGAAATCCATTTATTTATGCAGAAAACAAATGATGTAATATTTTAATAAGTGCAGTTGCAATGACAGATAAATAAATTAGGGAAATACATATTGATTGAGTTTAAAGTAGCAAGTGAAGGGGATAATATGTAGAAAGAAGTTTAATGCCATGTGAACATATACAATGATGAGGAAGAATTACTTTTTAAATACAGAAGGGAGAATGAGCATTCAATAAGAGGAGAGACACTTTATTATGTCATGCCTAAAAAAAAATGAGGGCAAAGGTCTGCTGCTAGGCCATAAAATTAAAAGGGTAATTTTGCCTGCCATTTATAGTGCCCTACACCAAAAAGACTACACTCACCCACCCTCCATGGCACTCTAGTTGCAGAGGTAAATATCACATATCATCCAAGTCTCTCCAAGTCCCAAGAGACACATCACTACAGTTTCCTGGAAGATCAGACAGTGAAACGCCATCCTCATAGACCCACGACCACCTGAGCAGAAACATGTGTGAGAACTAACCAACTCACACTCCAAATAACAGAATACTGGTGGCTAGGGTAAGAGTGAAACCACAGAAAGATGCTGGACTAGCCTGACCCCCCAGTTCAGCTTCCAACAATTAGTTCAAAGAAGCACTCATACAAGTCCCCCAAAAGACAGTCAAGTGCTCTTTGACTCTGAAGGTTGGCATCAGGTTCCTCTAAAACAACACGTAAATAGCCAATAGTCCCAACAGTCTCAAGGAAAAAGAAGAAACAAAAGACAGTGCTGGAAGAAGTCATGAACCTAACAATGTGCATAGAAGAACCAGATATTGACCTGCCACAGAACTAAATTTTCAGAATTCTTCTTGGAGTCATATAGTATATGAGGAAAGTAATACAGAAAAAGGATGAAATGATAGAGGAGATAAAGGCAAAGCACGAAAGGGAAATAAATATAAGACTGAAGGGATAAAATGGCAAAATTCAATATCAAATTAACAGACTTTGTCAACAGACTTCAAGAGGCAGAGAATCACACCAGTGACTTAGAGCAGGGGTGTCAAACAGGTGGCCTGTGGGCTTGTAGCCCACGAGGCTCTAAAATAAAATGAAAATAGAAAAAAAATTGTTAGGAAAAATTATGAAGAAAAATCTAAGCACTATTTTCTTCAAAGCAATTTTTTTCTATTTTCACTTTATTTCAGAGAATTGTGGGCCACAAAATATGACCTCAGGAGCCAATTGCAGCCCATGAGCCACCTGTTTGACTCCTCAGACTTAGAGCGTAACCAGGCAGACATCAACAAATGGGAAAAGCAGTCAATCATGGCAATTTGAGAAGCTGAAGAAGACCTGAGTGCCATGTCTGATGGTATGAAGAGGAACAATATTAGAATAATTGGACTACCAGAATAAGACACAACAAAAAAGGCAGCAGCAGAAATAGTGAGGGTGTACTTAGAGAAAAACTTTCTCAATTTAATAAATAAAAATCAGGCAACCATTCAGGAGACCAAAAGAACATCAGCAAGACTGACTCCCAAGAAGACACATAATAGCTAAATTATCCTACACACTGGCATGAAGCAGCAAACCAACAGAAAGGTCTGAGGGGCGGGTCCCCTTATCAACTAAGTGGACAGATTCTCCTTCGTCCAGAAGAATTCGTTGTGGAGGACAGCACTGAAGCTACCTCAAGCCGAGGGACGTGTCTGATCAAACACACAGGGGCAGATGTAGGGGAAGGGAAAAAAAGCATGAAGTACATACATCCAGGCCCAATAAACTTTTGAGGACAATATTTCTGCACAGAGTAGCCAATGCACAGAATGTATCATAGGGCTGGCCCCACTACAAGACATGATGTTCCTCATTGAACCATAGCACCAGGGATACAATATTGGAGACAGACGGGAGGAATTTTGCCTGCCCTGACCCCACTTCACCAAGGTGAGACTAAGAACAAAACCATGCCCACTGTGAATAGGGGTGGGTTGTGGATGGAGTGGAAACGCAATGCCCATTTGTAGACAATTGGACATCCCCTCACAGAGGGGTCATAGGGAAGAGATGAGTCAGTCAGGGTGCAGTATAGCACTGATGAAAGGCTCAACTTTCCTCTAGTTCTTCGGTACTTCCTTCCCCCCACTATCATGATCTCAGTTCTACTTTAAAAATCAGATTAGACCAAAACATGCACACTACTACAGATAGGAGCCCACAACACAGGGAATCCAGGATAGATAAACCCCTCAGTGTCAGCAATGAGAGTAGAGAGACCAGGAGGATTAGGTGAAGGTTGGGGGAGAAAGGGGGAATGGATCACAAGTAATAAGCTATGACCCCCTCCCAGGTGGACAAACAATGGAAAAGTGGGTGAGGGGCAATGAAGGGTGATGTAGGATATGGAAATAATAATCTACAACTTCTCAAGGTTTGTGAGGGATGGGAAGCAGGGGAGGGAGGGGGAAGAAGTAGAGAACTCATATCAGGGGCTCAAGTGGAAGAGAATATTTTGAAAATAATGATGGCAGCATATGTGCAAATATTCTTGACATACTGGATGAATGTAGGGCTTGTGATAAGAAATGTAAAACCCCCAATAGAAGTATTTTAGAAAAAAGAAAATGAGTAGATAGATGCAAATCCATTTTCAAGCAATGATTTTCATTGTATGTTCAAAATGGAATAAGCAGTAAATAAGAAATATGAAGACTCCAAGTTTGAGAAATTCTTAGCTCAAATCAGTGGTCAGAGCAAAGGGGTGGTTGGAATGGTCTGTGGTTCGAACATTAGCTTTTAACTATTAGAATATGATGTAACTGCAGCCTAGAACTGAAAATAATAGTAATAAAATAAAAGGGAGTTTGTGTGTATGTGTGTTAAAATAATTCTGAGTATAAGAGAGATTTAATGAAAAGAGTGTGAGGTTCTAGCCTGGCTCTTCCACTATATTCATTGTGATCACATGACTTTGCTACTTCACCTGTCCTGCGTCTTCACCCTTAAAACAGGAATAATACAGATCAACTTTTCTTAACTCTTATCGTGTTTATGGAAAATACAGAAAATTCATTGGCTTACCAATTGTGATTAAGTTAACTTGGGATTGGTCCTGACATACTTTATTGCTAAGAAAAAAATTGTAATTTGAATACTGTTGGTGCATCTAAGATATTCTGAATGGAAAAGGCTAAATTATTTTACTACTGTGAAACTTTCAAATTTCAGCATTTAGGATTTCGTCTCTTTTGACCCTTTTTGTCTAGGACACTTGCCACATGGGAAAGTACTGCCAGAAACATCTCCCTTTCATTATGCATTTCAATTTTAATTTGTTGTCAGTACCTATTCAGAAACATTTTCTTTTTCCAAATCTTTCAGAAGTCACACATTCAATAATTCAACTCAATTCAATGAGATTATGACTCACAGGTTAAGAAAATGTTGGTTGTTCATATGATGAACTGTATATTAAGGCTACTGTATTCATTCTTCTGATTTCCATTCTTTAGTGTTTCTTTAGTTTTGGGGTATTATTAATATATATCATATTATTATAGCTTAATGAATGACCGTATAATCATAATGCATTGAATTAGATACTTTTCAGACATTGTTGTCAGATTCTGAGTAGCCAGTTATGATTTTCAACAAGTACAACAAAAGGAAGTACCACCTGGTCCTACACCATCCTCAAAGTTGCTCATATGTTTGAACACATTCTTACAGCCACGGAGTCAACCTGTCTTGCCAAGACTCTTTCTCATATTCACTGCTTCTCTTATTTACCAAAAATGATTCCCTTCTTCAGGAACCAGTCTGTTCTAACAACATGTTTCAATGAGTCTAAGTCTTGCCATCCTTGTTTAAAGGAACATTCTGACTACATGTCTTTTAAAACAAATTTATTTGTTTTTCTGGCAGTATTTTCAGTATTCTTCACCAGTACATTAGTTCAATTGCATTAATTCTTCAGCAATTTTAATTAATTGATGTAAACTTTCCACATACATATGAACTGATTTTAAAAAAAGCATAACTTAGGCAAGGCAAATCTTAGTACTCAAAGCACACTGACTATTCAAAACTATAAAGAGGTCTTATGTAGTAGATTTGCGTAATACAATGTACAATTTGATCTCTTGAGTATTCCTTCTATGAGCATAGATTGTGCATCCAAACAGGAAAACAATTCTTGACAACTTCAATATTTTTCCCACTCATCATAATTTTACCTATGGATTAAGTTGTGAGGATTTTGGTCTTCTTTACATTGACTTGCAATCCATACTGAAGGCTGAAACCCTTGATCTTCATTTGTAAGCCTGTTTCACTTTCATAAGCATATTACAGATTGTTGAAAAGCCTTCCTACAATCTTAGTACCTCATCACTCTTCATATAATTCAGTTTCTCCTATGATTTGCTCTGCACACAGCCTGAATTAGTATGCTAAGAGTAAATAACCTTGATGCACATCTTTCTTGATTTCAAATATTAAGTATTTCCTTGTTTGGTTCACATACTTGCATCATTGTTCATGTACAGTGTCCTTATTAGCAGATTGAAGTGTTCTAAGATTTACATTCTCATCAAAATATCTATAGTGTGCGATGGTAATTATGTTCAAATATCATGGCATTATTTTATTTATATATATATATTTTTTAGGCATCACTGCCCTGGTGGTGGGAGTAGGAGACCCAGCCTTTGCTCCTGTGAGCGGAAATTGAACCTCCATCCCAGTGGGCCGCAGTCCCGCGCACAACCACTACGCCACCGGGGCTCAGCCAATGGCATTATTAATAAAACACAAGTAAACATTTTCTGATAGTCTCTGCTTTCTGCCAAGCTCCTTCTGACATCGGCAAGGATATCCCTTGTTCCAAGACCTGTACTGAATCTGACCCAAATCCTCTCTCTGTCAATGTACTGTTGCAACAGCTGTTGGATGAACTTGAGCAAAATTTTAATTCCATATGATATAACTGATATTGTTATATAATTTGGTCATTCTATTGAGTTACCTTTGTTTTGAATGTGTACAAATATGGAAGACTTCTAGGCAGTTGCCCACATTTCCTGGCATTAATGAGTATACCCTTCCAGTTAGCAATCAGCTTGTTAGAACATTTCAAATTTCATGAATTCTTGGAGACTTCTTTTTGTCTAAAGTTTACAGGGCAGTTTAGCTTTGTTCCTTCATTACCATTGGTTCTGAATCATATGCCGCCTCTATTGGCTGAATGTCCACTAATTCTTTTTGGTACTTTGACTCTGGGTGTTCTTTCTGTCTTCTTTGGATGCACCCTACCATGTTCACTATTTTGCCTGTAGAATATTCCAACATTACAAGTATACATTTGGAGTTTTTTTTTTTTAGTTATTTTAGTTTAACATACACTGTGTGTTCTGTTTTATTTTCTAACTTTGTTACAGTATTTTACTTTGTTTTGTGGAGCTTCCCTTTGAAAATGTATGTTCAACTCTTTTGTTTTATGTTTTCCATGCTCTGTGGCTCTTCTACAATAAGAGCAAGTTTCAGAGTCTTTTCGGACACCTACTTTGATGCTATTCCTTTTCATGCCTTTTTTAGTGACTTTTTGCTATTTTTGTGTCTGAGCCTTGATATCCTCCCTTAGCTTGTCTTCTTCTAGTATTCAGTGATACACATTCATTCTTTTTTAATTCTTTTCTATTTTTTTATTTACATTTTTGTATCCAATATATTCTGTTGTTCTTTTCTGGACATCTGCTTTCCATGGAGCCCTTGGGTTCAGCTCCTCCTTTTTCCCCCCTCCATTCTCACCCACCTCCCCAACCCTTTTGAGTTTCTGAGAGTTTGTAGACTATTAAGTATTTTCAAATCTCACTCCAACCACCATCTCTCTTCCCCTCTTGTTTCTGTTGTTCTTCCCCCTGAGTGTGGGTGTGTGGTTATGTGCTATTCGTTGCAATCGGTGTCCCCCCTTCTTCTCCCCACTTCTCCCCACCTTCCACCTAGCCTTTTGGTATCTCTATTCCCATTCCTATTCCTGGGTTCCATGTGTTATGAGTTTTATCTTTTGTCTATACTAATATACATGCTCCAGTCTAGTCTAGATTGGGAAGCAGCTTTGAGGTCATGATGGCAGAGGGTGAGAAGTCCTCCAGGAAACAGAGATATACTGGACAATCCATTAGTGCTATCCTGCACCCTGCTTGACTCCCTCCCTCCCTGAGATGCCACTGTGAGGGGATGCTATATTCTCTATAGTTGGTCTTTCGTCTCTGCTCCAACTCCCCTCCATTCTCACCAATGCATTTTTGTTTGTTTGTTTACTGTATTTGTGAATCTTCTGATACCCATTGCCCCGTCTCGACACTTCACAATCACACTGACTGGTGTGCTTCCTCCACATGAGTTTGTTGCTTCACTGTTGGGTGGCTGTTTTTTTTTTTTTTTCACGTTAAGCCTTTAAGACGCCAGACACTATGTCTTTTGATAACTGGACACCATCTTCTGTCTTCACCACATCTGCTTATGCACCTGTTTTGTCTTCCACAATTTTGGGTTGCAGGGATGTGTGCATGAGTCAATTTGTTAGAACTATGTATTCTTGTATTGAGGGGAGGTATAAGTCAAGGCCCAAGGTCCATCTGCAGCTTCAGTGTATTGCCTTAAAAATATATGTACACAGTTCCATGCCTATATTGTTATGGATCAATGTATTTGCATAAGTGTGCACCTCTCTTAATCTCCCTATCTGTGTCTTTGCTTCTTAGAACTTGCATTTGTTTCCTTTTGACTTCTCCTGCCCTGTAATCACTGTCTCCCTTCTTCCACTTCTTAGTGCTTCCTCGTAGCTTGTTGTTGCTCTAACGTTCACAAAATCTCTCACCTTTCCTACATGTTGGTTTCACTTCTCTAGTTGTCCCACTGTCCATGATGCCATCTGCTCACCACACGATCCTCCCTACTTCCATCTTCTCCCTCTACCTTCTGGAACCATTAGCCCCATTGCCTTCTCCCTGAAATTACCTGCCATGTCCAATCCATACAATTGGGAAAACCTTCCACATACTAGTCCAAACAGTAAGAAAACCTATGCTGAAGAAAGAAAAGGGAAGAGAAAAAGGTCTAGAAAAAAGAAAAGAGAGCATAGACAGATCCAGGTCCCCGTGGGACTCTCCCCACTGATACTGAAGGGGATCCCAGGGCTGCCCCTCCTCATCTGAAGTCCATTATTGGGGCTCCTCAGGACTCTGTTTTCAGCTTTACTTCACTGTTGACAGTGTGGGAATGGAGCATATCAGATTAGCAATAAGACATCTATTTTTGAGATGTTCTGAAAAATCAGATGAGATATACTAAGGCATAATAAACCTACCTATCATAGAAAGTCATATTTTGGCTCTTATGGACTTATTTTAAAAGCAATAGCATGTTATATTAATTATCAATTTGGTGCTTATAGTCAAAAAATAAGAACTAACAGACTCAGTTTCTTTTACTAACCAATTTCAGTTTTCTCAAGTGCAATAGATGCTCAATTTATAAAGTTGATTGGCACTATAAAGGTAACATCTTATAAAATTACTGTTTAAAAGTGATTTACAATTAAGATTGAATTTTCTATTTGATTCTTGTTATTTAATAATATTGTTATTATTATAAATTCTATAATTTCAAGTATTTGATAAACTGTATCTTTTTTTTAAATTTTTATTGGGGGCTCTTACAGCTACTACAACATTCAGTACATCATTTGTATCAAGCACATTTGCACACGTATTTCCACATACATTTCCCAATATTTTCCACTTGAGCCCTTGATACAAGCTCCTTTTAAAAAAAACCCTCCCCTTTCCCTTCCCCCTTTTTAAAAAAAATTAATCATTTTATTGGGGGGCCCCTACAACTCCCATCACAATCCCTAACAACATTAGTTGTATTCAGGCCACTTTTACACACCCATTGCCATCATCACTCTCAAAACATTCTCCCTCCCTCCAGGCCCCCATTTTCTGCTCCCTATATTACCCTTCCTCCCACCCTTCCCCTTGAACCCTTAGTAATTTACAAATTATTTTTTCATCCTGTACACTGTCCAATGTGTCCCAACACTCACTTCCCTGTTATCCATGCCCCAGAGAGGAGGCTACGTGTAGATCCCTGAAGTTGGCTCTCCTTCTCCATTCCTCCATCCCTCCACCCTCCTGATAAATTGTATCTTGAACTGAGGAACAAACTACCTCTAAGTTGAAATTTTATAGATGAGATAACTGAAAGAAAAGGGGTAAAATACTGAAAAGTAGTATATTAAAGGACTGGTCTCATACTGAGCTAAGCTTTATTATGATGTATTTGTTTGACCTTTGCTTTTGCTACTATTAGTACTAAAATTACAGATTGAAAAGTAGTAAAAATGGAATGCAGTCAGGAATAAATAAAATAATTACTACTTTCCCTTGAATGTTTATCAAAGCGCCACTCTAATAATGTGAAAAAAGTCTATTATATATGAATATTTAGCTATTTGCATATGCCATCTCATTCAATTATCAAAAATTCTTATGAGGCAAGAGATATTACTATCATAGAATTACAGATGAACACACTAAGGCACTGTGAGTTAAATAACTCATTCAGTAGCCGGGAACCCAATGTGATTTCAACATGTCTGACAGTAAATCCACATGGAAGTAGCCTCTTCTTTCTCCTCTGAAATGTCTTGTGGATTTGAACCTTGTTGTTAGCCATCAACCTCCTAACCCACTAGGGTTCTTTTCTCATGGTCACTATTATAGTAAATGGAGATACCAAATTTTTATAGAAACTTTACATTGCAACCTAAGCTATAGAATAAGCTACAAGAACTCAACAGAGCTTTTTCTCACCTAGACTCATACTTATATGTATATTTAAATACTATAAAATTAAAATCACCAGATAGTGAAAATCATAAAGTGTTTAACATTTTATGCTGATTGTTTTCTTCTAGCATTCTATCAAAAAACTGTGGTAGTATATCCTTGAATTGCCATAATTATATTGTGTTTGATTCATGCATAGCATTTTGTATAGCAATGTTTGAAAATTGAAAAAGGCATTTTTCAATGATTGGACATTTCATTTAGCTTGCATTCAATTTTTGCCTAACATAAACAGTTTAGAGTACATTTTCAACACATAATTTTCTTTAGTTCTTAAAATTATTTTAGAAGTTCAATTTTAGGAAGGGTGATTCTAAAGTTAATGGATAAAAATATTTGTTACTTCTTGCACATTATACTTTATAGAACTCTTAGTATGATATGTTCCAGTCTTGTCTAAAAGGGAAATACAAATGAAATAATTATTTCGTTTGTATTCATGGAAAAATATGTTTCTATGTACAGACACACTAATAAGGGTGTGCACCCCCAGAAGAGATATTTTTCTAAGCTAGATATTTTATTTTTAATGCAAAAGAACCTATCACTTCCAAAATATGTTTCATTATGCTTACATACATGTGTCAAATCTGTGATTCCTTTCATGAAAACATTTTTAAAATTCTTCTTTTCCACTGCCTCCTCTTCTGCTTAGATGACTGATAGCATGTCCCTCATTTTATTCTCCATCTCGTCTGCATTGTCAATAGCAGTCCTGCCGTGTTCCTCTTCAATCATGGAAAGAAAAGGCATTGCCATGAGGCAAGGTCCGGTGAGTAAGGGGCAGGGGGCACAAGAGGCATATGGTCTTTTGCCCAGAACTGTCACACTGAGATAGCTGCACGAGTAGGTGCATTTTTCTGGTGTCAAAACCAGTCCTCCATCTGCCACAAATCAAGCCTTTTCTATCTCACACTTTTACAATCTTTGCAGAAACTCTAAATATAAAATAGGATTAATGGTCTCATCTGTTGAAACAAACTCCAAATGAACTAAAAGTGGAGATTTTCATCAGTTCAGGAAGCTGACAGATGTCCAGAACAAGGTGAGTCATCAACTAATATTTCACCGTTTTTTTTTTGTAATGAGAAAACCTTGAGTTTTTCCCATAGAGCTGTCCTTGGAAACTGTGTTCAACATCACAACAGTTTCTGGGCCAGGCAGTGTTTCGTTCTGTTGTACACTGCATTATTATGAGTTGGAACCAACTCCAAGGCACCTAACAACTAATGTCCTTGAGCAGACCACTTGTATCTCTCATTCCTGTAACTTTTCTATTATCTATCTAACTATCTAACTATCATCATCTAGCTAGCTATCACCATCTCTCTATGTTTTTAGCTTACCCTCAAAAAGTCGCACACAGGAGGCAGGTGATACTGCAAACTTTGATGAAGAAATTGGGTAGTTCCCAGCTGTTAGATAAAATAGCATTTGGGGTCTTGTTTCCACATAAGCAGTCATATCAGTGAGATGTCAACTAAGTCCACCATCATCAGTAACCAAAGGATTGTGAAGCATATAATCTCAAGTCGAAAGGGATTTGTATGATAGTCTAAACTGTGAGAATCTGTTTTGCAGAAGACTTTGGGTGATAGGGGAAACCTACAATCCATTTGTGGGATCTACATAGGACATACACCTACAATGAACTCTACCCATAATTGAGGCATAGGAGGAAAGTGGTTACTAAACAAAGTGCATTAGAAAGTTGAGTATAGAAAATAAAGGGCATAAATTTAGCTTGCAGTTAAAACTTTGTTAAGAGATCTCCCCTACTACTCATGATGGACTTGATCTGGTTCACAAAATTTCTGAATTTTTATTTGTCTTGTTTTGTTTGGTGTTTGCTTGCATGTATTTAGGTAATATCTCAGAGGATAAATAGGTCACTGGGGGTCATCCTCTTGAAGTTATATAGTTTTTGATTTAACAATATATGAAACTCAGGTTTGATGACCATATAGATAGAGCATCATGATATTGGTGAAGGATATTTAGTGACCCATGGACTACCAAAAGAGCAAATTTGTGCTGGTACAAGTATAGTCGGGAAGCTTTTTAGAGGCAAGCATGCCTTACTCTTACATATTTTGGAAAGATTGTCAGGAGAGACCAGTTCCTGGGGAAAGACATAACGCTTGGTTAAGTAGAGGGGCAGCAACATGAAGGAAAACCTTTGACAAAATAGATTGACACAGTGGCTACGCGGATGGGCTCAAAAATGCCAGCCATTATGAGGATGTTAGTATTCTTAGTATTTTTCTTGTTGAGAATTGTCTCTTTGAAAGTATGGGAAACCTTTTCTTTTCTTTTCTTTTTTCAATAAGCTGTGGACATTCTCCGCAGAATGACAACAATAAGAATACGGGCAGACGTTTGACTCGACCAACTACTCGATGAGAGGAGTCACAGCAGAATATCTGCCTGTGTAACAGCGCGAAGGAGCCAGGATATTTGACATGTTCTGACAGAAAAATATTGCCTTACATTGTACATGGAAATTTAGGGGCCATGAATATATTGCTTATAGTTACTAACATAATCAAAAGATAGTAAGATTATAGATTTATATAGAGGACCAAGATTAAAGATGGATCATACCTATAGGTTAATATTATAATACCTAACAACAATAATATAGGTTAATACCTACAAAATCATTTTCTCACTCACTAAAAAATACTATCTATGTTGATGTCTATATCTGAATCTATCACTATTTCTATATCTTGCTATACTTTTATATGTCTCTCTATCTCTACCTATAGCAACAAGAAGGTGGCCCCGCACCTTCCAAAAAATGAGGAAAGCTTCTCTGTGTAGAGCTTTTGTAGTATGCATTTTTCTAACTAGATGGGCATCCAGCAGCTCACTCTGTACTAGCATACCCAGTGTGATTGTCTGGAAAGGTTCCCTCTGCTCACAGTGGATTTTTTTTTTTTTAAAAACTGTTTCTTCAAACCTCATTTTTGTGTGTGTTTGTGTGATAGTCCATTTAAGAAAAGAGTGTGTCGCTGTAAAATCTTATTTCCTGCTCAAGAAAAATGCCACAGAATCTGTTGTGATGTGGAACACAGCTTGTAAGGACAGTGCTATGGAAAAAACTCAAGTTTATGAGTGGTTTTCTCCTTTCAGAAAAAATGTGAAGTGTTCATCAATGACAAACCTTATTCTGGACGTCCATCAACTTCTTGAACAGAATGGATGAAAAGGTTGACTAATAGTGCATTTGGAGTTCTTTATACCAGGTCAGATGATTAATCAAGCTTTCTATTAGAAGTTTCTGAAAACATTGTGTAACAATCTGTGACAAAATGGCCTAATTTATCGCTTATGGAGGACTGGTGTTGTGACCATGACAAACACCTGCTCGTGCAACCCTTCTTGGTGTACCAGTTTTGGACAAAACCAGCATGCCTCTCTTGCCCCACCCCCTGACCCACCTGATCTTCCTCCTTTTTGATTTTGTCTCTGAGAATGAAGAGGGACATGACAGAACAAAAATATGTCCCAACGGTATAGAAGAGGTGAAGAAACAACAGTGGAAGTGCTGTCATTCATCCAAATAGATGAGTTTGAAAGATGTTTCCAAGAATGGAATCACAAATTTGGAAAAAGTACTAAGTATAATGGAGAGTGATTTGAAAGTAATAAGGTTGTTTTAATTTAAAAATTGAATACACAACTTAGAAAAAATTCCATGTGTAGGGGGATTTTCCGCTGTCACACAGGCAGATATTGTGTTGTGACTCCTCTCATCGAATAGTTGCTTGAGTCAATTTATATATCAATTTGTTTCTCTAGTCAACCCAGACTAACACAGAGTCTGCTGCAGACTCCACTAATCCCTTATCAAGTCCAGTGGAAAGGCAACTACCACCCATTCAGTTTCCCAAGTTTCAAGACTACAGCAAGAAGTAGTTTCCAGAGAATGGTGTCTAATCTTGGGGTCCCAGAGAGCCTCAGAACTTTCCTAACGGCAACCCTATCTGAACCTTCATTCTCAGGCTTTGTCTCTCCTCCCCTGGGTCAGGACAGAGTGACTGTATCAGCTGTTCCCTTTCTCTTTCCGCTCAGCTCCATGCTTGCCAATCTGAGTAACAATTGATAATTACATACTAATTTGGTGCAATTGGAGAGCCCCTAGAATCTTTCCTTGTGGTAAATTATAGAGCACAACCAACAGAGCTGTACAGGAGGAAGCCAGGGAGACAGCCGGAGGACAGTCAGGGCAATCTAGAACCCGTGAGCCTAAAACCCATTCAGCTAATTTGGCCCTCCTTTCTTGGGGGACAATGCAGCTACAGCCAGATTCCAGGGCATGCAAATCCATTATTAAAAACAAAAACATTTAAAAATGTTTTAAATCTAAAGCTGTGTACCTTTGTGTAACTTTGAATGCAAGCCATCAGAAATCTAACCATTAGCATAGCTTTAACATAACAAAACATACAGATAGGAGAATCCCCCAAGCACAACCTACAGAATATTAACATAGTAAAGCAAGAAGAGTCAACAGGAGGTAAGAGCCAAAGTCCAGTCCCCAAACTGGTTCTACCAGTTTGGGCCAAGACAAAGAGTCTTTGAAAGATTGCTGATAGTGTACAGAACCAGTTCATCTCCAGTGTGAGGTTCCAGGCCACCCCAGGACCTATGGCTATATCATCAGCCAACCCTGCCCTGGCACCATCATTTGCCAACTATCACCAGCGTCAATCGACCCTCCAAGGCCTCTCTCTAATGCTCTTCACCAAAACATTGTCCAGTCTGTCTACACAGCAAAACTCTCATGTCCTGCAACCACCTGGCCAATGTCTCCCAAGAAGGTCATTCAACATACACTCAAAACAATTGAATAGGGTAGGTGAAAGGCCCTCAAAGGGCCAAAGCTGTAGCCAATCCCCTAAAGGCAGTTGACAAAAGACAGCACACAGAAGCATTTCTAATAACCCCCGAAATGGAAAGCTTAGGACCCTTCAACACCTGCATAATAGAGGCAAGCTCCACTAAAACAACATGCAGACAGAAAAATACCTCAACAACTGCAACGAAAAATCAGGACATGCAAAAGGTAATGTGGAAGGAAATCTTCAACTTAAAAGACTTAACAGACTAGAAGAAGTGGAGGATCATACCAGTGACCTCCTGGCTAAGCAGGCAGACTTCCACAAGTGGGAAAGACAATCCAGCAAGATACTTGAGAAGATGATGGAAACCTGAGAACAAAGACTGATGCTATGAAGAGGAACACCATTACAATGATTGGACTACCAGAACAAGATGCAACAAATAAGTCAATGACAAAAGTAGCAAGAGAATTCTTAGAGATAAACTTCCCCAGCTTAATGGATGAAAATCAGGCAACCATTTAGGAGGCATCAAGGGCACTAGTTAGACTGAATCCCAAGAAGAATTCACCAAGGCATATAATAGTTAAACTATCCAAAATTGAGGAAAAGGATACAATCATAAGAGCAGCTAGGGAAAAAATATTGTTGTCACCTAGAAAGGTACCCAGATTAGAATATGCTCAGCTATAACAGTGAACATCAGGAAAATGACCTAAACAGCAAATACCAAGAAGAAGAGAGAACGGAATAACATATTCTGAAAGTTAAAAGAAAATAGTACAAACCCAAGAGTACTCGACCAAGACAAAAGATTTCTTAAGATAGTGTGGTGGTTACATAACCTGGGGTCAGCTTGCAAGGTGGTGAAGTCTGGACTGTCAATCAAGTCACAGCATGATGACTTCATTTTGAGGTGCCACGGAGATAAATATTTTGCTGGAGGTGGGACACACACTTTTTGCAAGACATTTCTGCTGATAAGCCACCTATAGAACATTGTGTTTAAATGAGGATGACAGTTATTGAATTATATGCTTTTTAGTTTCATCTTATTAGGTAAAGGTTATTTTTATTTTGTTAAAAATTATGTATAGATAAAGATTTTTGAAAAAGTGCTCCCCCATCCCCCAAACACACAATGATCTGATAAGAAGGGAAGTAGGGAAACACCCAACAAGAGTTAGAAAATGACACCACCATGAACTGACTCACCCACTCAAAGACAGAGACTAGCAGATTGCTTAGAAATCACAACCCATTGAATGGCTGCCTACAAGAGACAAATCTCAAGTTTTCTGACAAAAATAGTCTGAGAATCAAAGGCTGAAAAAAATACCAAACAAATGGCAATTCACAGAAAAAAACAGGATTGCAATCCTAATCACTAACAAAATTGATTTAAAGGTGCAAGCCCTAATAAGACATAAGGAGGGGCACTATATAATGTGCAAGGAAAAAGAAGACCAAGAACTTGTGAACATAATGAATATATACATTACTCACTATGAAACCAATAAATATTTTAATCAAATTCTCTAAAAGATGAAAAAAAAAACCCCACAGAATCAATGATCATAGTTTTACTATGCCACACTCTAAGAAAGATAGATCACAGGGAAAGAAGCTTAACAAGAAAGCTACAGAACTAAATTCCACAATTAGGCAATAGGACATAATTGATATTTCAGAGTGTTCCACACCAATTTCAAGTAATCACATTCTTTTTAAGCCCATATGACACATGCTTGAAAATAGGCCACATGTTGTATTACAAGCAAGCCTGCTTAAATTCAAATGCATAGAAATCATTCATATTTTCCTCTTGGTCCACTGTGCCATAAGACTGAAGCGGTCATCCAGCTCAAAAGGAACAAGGTCCACATGGAAGAAGCACACCAGCCTGTGTGACCACGAGGTGTTGAAGGGATCTGGTGTCAGGCATCAAAGAACTAAAATTATATCTTTATATTGAGTGGGAGTACAGATTGGGGACCCAAAGCCCATCAATAGGTGAAGTGACACCCTCTTACAGAGCGGCTGCAGGGAGGAGATGAGTCAGTTAAGGCACAGTGTAGTAACAATGAAATATGCAACTTTCCTTTAGTTCTCAAATGCTTCCTCCCACCTACTATCATGATCCCAATTCGACCAGACAAATCTAGCTAGACCAGGGGATGTAGACAAGAGTGGGAAACATGGAGAATAGATGATCCCTCAGGACTAGTGGTGGGAGTGGTGATACTCAGAGGTTGGAGGGATGGTGGAAAAGAAAGGAGGAGCCAATTTCAGGGATCTACATATAACCTCCTCTCTGGCGCATGCACAACAGGAAAGTGAGTAAGGGACACATTGGACAGTGCACAATATGAAAGTAATAATAATTTGTAAATTATTAAGGGTTCATGGGGGAGAGAAGGGAAATATAGGGAGCTGATACTGGGTCCTAAGGGGAGGGAGGATGTTTTGAGAGCAATGATGGCAGCAAGTGTGCAAATGTGGCCTCCATACAATTGATGTATGTATGGGACAGGATGGGAGTTGTATCAGCCCCCAATAAAATGATTCATTAAAAAGGGGTTGGAGGGGAAAGGAAGAGTTTATACCAAGGAAATGGATATGGCAATACTTGTACAAATATGCTTGATACAGATAATGTATTGGATGTTATAAGAGGTGTAAGAGCCCCCAATAAAATCATTGGGGAAAAAAAAAGACAAGGGAAAACAAATGGAGGATGAACAACTCTTTATTGAAAAATGAGAAGAGATGAAATTAGGACATTTTTAGAAACCAATTAGAATGTGATGTACAAAAACCTTTGGGACACAGCAAAAGCAGTTATCAGAGGAAGTTTGGTAGCAATGGATACACACATGGAAAAGAAAGAGAGATTTATAATTGATATGCTGGCACAAAGCCACTAGAGTCCCGCATCCTGGCTCACCAAGCCTGAGAACAACATTCCTTCTCAGAGCAGCAAAGGCGCCACCCCCCCACCTGGACCTACAGTACTGCAGGGCATGGCACTAGAGATACAGTTTGGGGATTGCACATGATTTAGTGCCTCCCCCCACTCCTCACTTCCCCCCAAACCAGGGAAAACACAAAGGGGGTATAATAGAGCAGCAAGTGGAGCAAAAGGAATCGAATCCTTTAGTGATTCTGAAAATAGACTTCAGACTTGCAGGGCAGGGCTTGGCATCTCATCAGACTTGATCAGAAATCATACTCAAGAGTCAGCAGATAGACTTAAGACTATTTATACATTATCATTATCATTATTTTTTTCATATATATCTATATGAGGTAGACAAGACAAACAGTCCTGAGGAGAAAATATTGGGATTTATGGTTCTTTGGGGACAAAAGAGTGGGGAGGCGGGGGAAAGCAACAAACCCAGGCACAAGGGAGCAACCAAGAGATCTAAAATCAATGGTGAGGAGTTTGTAGAACACCGTGTGGGATTGATCAAGTGCGATGTAACCAAGAGGAATTACGGAAAACCAAACGAAGGTCAAACATGATAGTGGAACAGGAAGAACTTGAAAGGAAATAGAGAAAAAAAGTAGGCAAAGGAGGCAAAGGACATTTATAGAGGTATAAATATAGGCATTTATGCCTGTAAACATATTAATATATAATGACTGGGATATAGGTCTATCAACATATACTAAATGTCATGGTAGCAGATGGAAATTAGGTCTCTGCTCAAGTCCTCCCTCCACACAAGAACATTTTGTTCTAATAACCTGGCACTCTGTGCTGCTCTCCTTCCATCGTTGATGTGAAAATGGGTGCATAAACCAATGTGGTGAACAAAAGCTGCTGCTTCCCCCTATTAGAAGGATGACCTCTGGGGTCTTAAAGACTTGAAGTTAAACAAGTGGCCATCTAGTAGGGACGCAACAAAGTTCACATGGAAGAAGAACACTAACCTGTGTGATCACCAGATGTCAACGGGATCAGATATCAGGCATCGGAAAACTCCAAACAATCATCGCAATGCAAATGAGGGGGATCGAAGTGGAGACCCAAATCCCATCTGCTGGCAATTGCACATACCCTCACAGAAGGGTCACAAGGAAGGGAGGAGTCAACCAGGGTACAGAATAGCACCAAGAAAGCACACAACGGCTGAGCCCCGGTGGCGTAGTGCTTGTGCATGGGACTGCGGCCCACTGGGACGGAGGTTCAATTCCAGCAGTGGGGCTGGGCCTCCTACTCCCACCACTGGAGAGCAGTGATGTCCCCCCCACCAAAAAAAAAGAAAGCACACAACATGCTTCTAGTATTTAATGCTCCACCCCATCTCCCCACTATCCAGACCTGCCAATTCTACCTGGAAAATTCTGGCTAAACTGGCATATGTACACTGGTACAGATAAGAGCTCTTGACATACAGAATCCAGGACAGATTGTCACTTAGGGACAATAATGGGAGTAGTCATACCCTGAGGGTAGGGAGAATGTGGATAGAGAGGGGGATAACGGGGAATCTATTGCAATGACTGAGATATAATCCCCTCCACCCTCCGACATAGATGAACAATAGCAGATAGGTGGGTGAATGGAGACAGTGATATTTGTAACATATAAAAATAATAAGTTGAATATTTTATAATTTATCAATGGTTCATAAGAATGGGGGGAGGGGTGATAAAAGAGGTGCTGATACCAAGGGTTCTAGTCGAAAGAAAAGGCTTTGAAATTGGTGATGGCAACATAAGTACAAATATTCTTGATACAATTGATGTATCAATGGTTATTAACTGTAAAAGCCCCCAATAAAATGGCTTATTTAAAAAAAGAAAGGTATATATTCACTTTTGGATAATTACATTGCTCCACTTTATATAATATAATTCACATATATTATTATATTGGCAAAGACATCATAGGTGAAGAAAGCAAGAGGTTGTTATAAAGACCAAAAAGAGAGAAAAGATCATAGTAGGTATTGAAACAGATTCTGAAACTTTTTCTTGTGTTGTAACTAAGCAAAGGTGAGAGGAGCTGACAAAATTGATAATGAAGGCCAAGGGCTAAAGTATTCAGTATGGACTAGAAATCAATTATAATAAAATCATAATCTTCAATACTGATTCTTATGATCATGGAGAAAAGATTGGAATTGTCAAGGATTTTGTCTTGCTTGAGTCCACAATCTTTGCACAATCTTTGAGTCCACAAGCAGCAGTCAAGAAAACAATATATTTCATTGATCAATATGATTTACAAGACCTTTTTCTGTGGTTCTCAATCTTGATCTGTGACCCCTTTGGTGGTGTAATGACCCTTTCATAGGAGTCAGTCTATTTATAACTAGCAAAATTATAGCTCTGAAATAGTAACAAAAACAATTTTGTGGTTGGAGGGGGTGGGGGGTCACCACAACATGAGGCTCTATATTAAAGGGTTACAGCATTAGGAAGGATGACAACAATTTTAAATATTGAAAATCAAGAATGTTATTTAAGGATCAAGTGCAGTTGGATGAATTCTTATTGTTTTCAAGAGCCGTTATATTTTGAACACAAGAATTCAACCAAGTATTTGAATTATAGTGCCAATGAAGAGCATTGATAAACTATCATATACTGTCAGAAGAACAAGCAAATCTGTCTCTGAGGAAGTACAGCTAGAATACAGACTCCTAAGAAGCAAGAATGATGGGGTTTTGTCTCAAGTGCTTTGGACATGTTATCAGAAGAAACCAGTCTCTGCAGAAGGACATCATGATTGATAACATGTTCAAGACCGTGTTTCCTTCTGCTTTACACAGGCTAGCTATGAATTGAAATGGAATAAACAGCACTTAACCACAAAGGTTGCTATTATTGACTATTTGTAAAAAGCTCTTTGCATAGGTCTCATAAGATCAAGAAAATAAAAAAAATGTGCAAACAAAACAAAAGGCGATTATCTTACCAGGTGTCCTGGCAATGATCTTGTGGAGAGTAGAATGACTTCATTGGATTTTTAAGTACTCCATAGGTGAACTTTCAGCAGCAGATGTTCAGGGTTTTATACAATGAGACCTTTGGTGTATTTGAAACACCAATATTTTGTGTAGTAGCTGAATATATAATCATTTTGCCATCCATAAATTATAGCACTGTTTTCTAGTCAGCTCTTGAGAGTGTATGGGGAGGCATGTTAGTTGTAGGTGTCTTTGTGTTGGTTCCAAACCACTTTATAACAAATCAAAAAATTGCTCAATCCTCGGTCATGCTCACAATTGTTGTAATGATTAAAGCCGCCGTTGTCAGTTTGTGTTGCTAGAGATCTTCTTTTTGCTGCCTAACTACCAAACATGGGGTAAGAACCTTACCCAAGGATTCTCCTCTAATGACCCAGTGATCCTGCATGCTTCCCATCTTCTTAAGATACAGCATGCATCATTGAATAATTTTCCCATAGAATTGTTTAATACTGCAACTTTTCTTGAGTTCCTTCAGTTTAAGCCCTTCTGAGCATTGTCTTCCATCCTGGTTTTCTAAGTCTTAACTCATTGTAATAGTTTACTTTTTCTTCTCAAGGTGGTCTTGGGAATTTTTTATCAGATCTATTGTTTTTTCATTTCTCCCATGGGCCTTAGCGGCTCTACACCTAGAGCAGGTTTCAGAGTATCCTCTCACATCCCCTTTGATCTTTCCTTTATCTCCTGTATCTTAGTGACATTTTCCCTCATGAATGATATTCTTGATGGCCTCACTTAACTCATTGCGACTTCTATGACTAACTTTCACTGCTTCAATGCTGTTATTGATATGTTTGTGAAATTCTAGTGTGATAGGCTCAATGTTGTATTTTGGCTTCAAAGGTTTCTCTTAATTTGTTTCAAACTTCAACCTAAATTTACATATGAGCAATTTATTCTTCACAGTCAACTCAGTACCTGATTTTAGTTGCTAATCTTGAGCTTCTCCCATTTCTCTTCCCACAGATATAGTCAATTATTACTTTATTTACTCTCCCCGAAGATGTTCACCTGCAGAGTGGCCCTTGTGTGCTGAAAAAGGTATTTACAATGATAACACCTTTGACCTGTAGAATTGTATAATGCCATCTCATTTCTTTTCTATTATCACATCTATTTTACAGCATTCGTCACTTCTTCTTTGTTTCCAACATTAGTATTCTAATCACCAATCCTTATCAATGAATTCTGATAGTATGAATTTTCAAATCCCTGCTGAAAATATTGGTAGAATTCTTCAATTTCTTCACCACTAGATCTAGTGGTTCATGGATAAATTAACATAATAGTTGTCTTGACTAGATTTCCTTGAAATCATATAGATATTGTGTTAGTCTGGGTAGACTAGAGAAACAGATTCATAAGCAAACATATGGATATAAGGGAAAGGTTTATAAACAGAAGAAATGGAACATTGAGAAAGCATCCCAACCCAGTCCAGTCCAAGATAATAAGTCTGACATTAGCCCATATGTCCAATACCCAGTCTACAAAGTCTTCTTCTGACTCATGAAGTGCGTGCAATGACACCAGGACAGTAACAGGCCAGTGTATGCAGAGTCTTGTGTAACCAGCACCAGTAGAAGCATCCAAGTGCTGGCAAGGGTCTCTCCATGCCTCCTCATTTCCAGGGGTCAGGATCCATCAGCAGTATCCAGTTGCAGGAGAAGCATCACAGTGCTGGCAGAGGTATCTCTGTATCTTTTCAGACTTCAGAGGTCTGGTTCCATCAGGGTCAGCCCATGTGGTTTCTCCTTTAACTCCTCCAGTTCCTAGGACTCAGGATATATCAGCATGCTGCAATCTTGTTGTGACAGCAGAGCATCTCCAAGGAACTGAGTCTATAGTCTCTCACCTCCTCTGGGGTAATATCATGAGATTTCCCAGAATTCTAAGAGAAAGTCATGCTCACACAGAGGTCTCACTGGCCATCTCCAGATTTACAGGCTATACTCCCCCCCTACACTCCCAATTATGAAACGGACACCAATGTAAATGGCCACCACAGCTATCCTCCTATTATGGCATTGTACGTCAAGATCTTGAAATGGCCATTTGGAATAAAAATGCAAAGACATTCCTCTTGATTAGTTAATTTTCACATTAAGAAAACATGATTCTCTGATAATGAATGTCCAATCCCCATCTATTTAAGATCAGTACTACATAGAATTTTATTTTTTTCACTCCATTTTATTTTTCACAACTTTCAATTTTCATAGAGTCATTGTAAATTGTAAATTTACATAGTACATTCTAATTTCTGACTGTTAATTGATGTCTGAAACTGTTTCTTCTCATTGAGTTGTGCTCCATCAGGACATGGAGGTTCTGAGGCCTTCTCCCCACAGGCTTTACACTTTAATCCATACATATCATCATGGTCCTCTCTACTTTAAGAAGACAACTCTTCCTCAGTCCTCTTTTGAGTATCTTTGCACCTAAGGGGATCATCCCCGATCCATCTACCACAATGTCCTGCTTCTTTTTTGCGGGGGAGGGCATCACTGCCCTCTGGTGGTGGGAGTAGGAGGCCCAGTCTTTGCTCCCGTGGAGCCGCTGCTGGAATTGAACCTCCATCCCAGTGGGCTGCAGTCCCGCGCACAACCACTATGCCACCGGGGCTCAGCACTGTCCTGCTTCTTTTTATGAAGCTTTTAGTATCTGACAATTTTTCTGTCTGTAAGTTTTCAGTGGCTAATTTCTCAGAGGTGGACAATATATTCCTTCATTGTAGTCCCTTCTTAGTCTGAAAGTTCTAATGAAACCTGTTTTCCCTGTGTAACTGTACTAGTATTCAAAATACTGGGGTGACCAGATGTCCCACTTTTCTTTAACAATTTAACAATGTCCTGCAGCATTTTAAAATTAAAATAAATATGTTACAATACTATTTTTGCATTCTATGAAAATTTTTGTTGCACCATATAGACCAAAGTTTAACTCAAGAACCACGCCCCCCCCACCCCCTGGTCAATTGTGTCACACTGAAAATCTGGTCACATCCATCATCAGAGCAACAGACAAGGTATGACAAATTGACAGACAAGTGGTACATAGACAGGCATAGGATCGAAAGTGGACTGCATTTTCTTCAAAAATCTTCATCCTCTTATATTGTCAATAAGAACCCAGTTTCTTTGTTACAATATCTCATACTCTTCTTGCTTTGTCATGTTAGTGTTGCCCTATTGCACTCAACAATTTACTATCCTCCATCACTTTGGATGGATCATAATAGACCAATAGCTGAAAAAGGACATCATGGCTTCGGAAGCTAAGGATAGTCTTAATGAAATGAATTGACACAATTACTGACAAAAATGCACTCAAGTATATCATCCTATGGACCAGTGTCAGGGAGAGTATTTTGTTCTATTGTGCATAAATAAGTACTTAGTCAAGAAAGGCGGACCAAGTCATCTAAAATGCCTAAGTACAAGTACATCTAAGTACAAGTTGAAATATTAGAAGATATGCTTGCTCCATTTCTCCTTTCCCTGTCAAATTGATTCTTCACCAGTCAAAAATGTATCATCTGCTAGGACTTTCCCTGTACATTCCCAGTATTGGAATCCTTTCTCTATTCTCTTGCATGGATGAAGACCACATTTTAAAAAAGAGTGTCCCAACATATCCTATTACAAAGTGGGATAAAGAGGAAAGAAGAAAAAAAAACCAACTCTACTTGCTGTAGCAAATTAACTTTGAATAAGAAACTGATAAAATACCTAGCAGTGCTTTATAATGAGGTATAAAAGACATATGACATTTAAATCAAAATTTTAGTTTCTTAGTTTATATCAATAATTGCTAAGCAGATGTATGTTTATTCAGATATTTTCCTCATTTGTGCATTCTGAATCCACAGACAAATATTTTCCTTTTATGCTTCAATCTGTCATACCTTTTGCCCTTTGAAATTGCATCATTCAATTAGTTTTGCAGCCGAAGGCAGTAATAAGTAACATGCTGACAGAAGATGAATACTACAAGAGCTCATTTCCAATTAATTTTGATAAATTGTACTCTAAAAAATTGTGAAAAATATCTTTGGAAAGTGAAGACAGAAAATCTCATAAAGATTATTCTCAGTAATATTGTGAGCAGCCAAAATGCTGACCTGGGATAGTATTTAGATCATGAGCTTTGCTTTGGAAAGCAAAGCTTTCCTATGTGGGTATATGTGCCCTTCTCAATGTTTCTTCTTAATGCCCTCTTTCCTTCTGTTTTCCTCAAATGAAATTAATCTTGTTCTGTTTTTTTCCTCCAACCATACGAATTCTTTCCTTTTGTCCATCTTTTAATATTTTTTCCTTATAAATTTTACAAATTGTCCTTTACTCAGTTCCCTATTTTGTTTCTGGATTATATGTTCGCAATGTAGAGTTCATACTTCTTAAAATGTTCAAAATTCATTCCCATCTCAGAATTCTCCCTTCAGGGGGGACATAAAAATTCTTAAAGGCTTCCATTTATCATTTGAGTGCCTATTGTCACCTGAACTTAAGACTGACAAAAGGAAATGCATTAATTTCCTTCTATCCCAATTGTCTTGATTGTTCCCCAATGACATTATAGTTCTATTCATAGATGCAAAATTTCTGTACTGCCTTCATTTACTTGCTGGATTTTCTTCAACTAATTTAATAAATAGTTTTAATGGTAATTTGGTGGAAAGTTTATAGGGAAAATTAGTTTCCACTAAATTATTTATACAATCTTTTTTTTTCTTACATGATGCCACTTGTAATTTCCTCAACGTAATAGCATTTTACACATTTCTTCCCAGGGTTCCTCATCTTCATTCCTTTTTTTCTGTCCCTTTCCTGATTTTTTTTTGTTTTTTGAGGGAAAGTCTGCTGCTTTGATCTCATGGGAGTGATTGTCTGCACAGTATATTCTTCTCTAGTTCTTTTCACCTTATAGACCTATTGATTCCCCAAATATTAATTCCCCAAAGTGGGGTTAAGTCTGGATTTCAAGAGTACTTAATGTGTCAGAGGCTCAGATATTCCACCTGATTCAATCAGAAAACTAAGTTTACTGTGAGAAGCCAGGATGTTGATCAGGGATATTATTTAGATCTTGAGTTTCACTTTAGAAGGAATTATTTGTTATTATATCCTAAGTGTTATTACTCTGAATTTATTCTAGCGTTTAAAAATCTTGCTTTCTGTTTGTAACCTATTTTAATGCTCAGCAGGGCAGTAGGTTTGGATTCTAGTTTTGATATAATTCCTTTAGTCTCTTGGTAGTAATAAACTCTGGTTTAGAGGGTTCATTAGTAATTTGGACTAAGTGTTTCTGTGAGTTTTCTTGTGTCTCCACTCTTTTTAGCCTTGGAAGAGGAGAGACAAAGAATTGCATATTAGATGATCAATTGAAACCATTTTTATCATTTTATCAGTACCTCATAGATCACTTATAATATATGCATGCATATACTGTGCCAAGTCCCTTTGCCTGCTTGCTATTGAAACCTTTTAAGTCTCTAGTCTTTAGTTACCAGACCAAAGTAGTAGGCAAGCATTGCCTTGTTGGACAGCATTATGCCAACTGTGAGACTGTGGTTCTAAATCATAAAGTTTTATTAGTTATTTTCTTAAGGGCTATGGTTAGAGCTAAGAAACTTTCAGCAGTTTGCTCCCTAGATGCTAAACTAAACCCTTGGACATATTTATAACCCATGAA
Organism: Nesogale talazaci; assembly: GCA_004026705.1. Classification (NCBI taxonomy): domain Eukaryota; kingdom Metazoa; phylum Chordata; class Mammalia; order Afrosoricida; family Tenrecidae; genus Nesogale; species Nesogale talazaci. Next base: position 39,609 of record PVJH01002580.1, on the reverse strand, counting down.
AATAGTTACATAGAAATATTATCAGACACACTTATAAAAATTTACCAGCACATTAGTTTAACTTTTAAATTTATAATATCATTTAGATTTCTTTCTCTGAAAATAATTAGAAAATTGTATTCAATAGCTTGAAATACTAACATTAGAAACATGTTTGAATGATGCAATGCCATGCATCCTGTTTCCATGCCTTTGTGTTCCTTCAATTGTATTAGATAAAAACTGGGTAATGTAGATAATGTAGCACAATCGCTTGTTTGTTATTTCTGAGATTCAATAATAAAGTAGGAAATTAATGCTAATTTGATTCTGCTTATGCTTTCTCTCTTTTTCTTGGGTCTTAGCTTACTTTTAAGATAAACCAGGTTCCATGTCACAAGGAAGCTTAAACAGAGATTCATCTTAGCAAGAAACTGAGACTTCTGCCCAAAAGCAAATGCAGTCCTGGAGTCTACCACCAAATGTCATGGAGCAAGCTTGGTAGTAAATCCTCCCATCCCAATTGAGCTTTCCATAAATGCAGTCACATGTCATATGCTATTTTTAGCTTTATAAGCAACTAAACATCTTCTGATTTGCTAAGCTACAAAAAGTGTGAGAAATCAAATACTTGTTTAAGACACCAAGTTCAGGAAAATTTTCTGTGTATCAATTTATGAAGAATACAGTGTATTTACAATGAAATATTTTTGCAATTAAATTGTTTCAAAAATAATAATAAGAAAAAAATTGGAATGTTTGAGCAGATAGCTTCTAGAGAATATTAATTAATTAATTAATATAATATTAGGAGAGAGTCTGCAGCAGGAGTGGAGAGCTTGGTGGCCTTGGGAGCATGTGAGGCACTTATCCAGGTGTCCTGAGTGGAGTCCTAAATAATGAAACTTAGTAGAGATGCTAAGCACTCTCTAATCGATATCTCACCCAAAGCAATAATCTTGTCAACAGCCTCTTGACATTAACAGAAAGGATCTCAGAGGAAAAGAACAGACACTTTTAGACATATGGGACAGTTAAGTGATAGTTTTAGTAAAGGCCCTAGTATCAGCTTATGCTCTGATGAGAATGAAGAATATGTTTCCTCTTTTCCTCTCAAGGTCCTAATTATAGTAAAGTAATGGACATACCTGTACATATCCAGATGGTCAATCTGGCAGGACCACGAAAATATGTAAAATAGGTAATATACAAGCTGGGTTTTTTTTTTAACAATAAGATAAAGGATCCTTGCCGTGTTTCATGTTTTAAGATGATATTCATCAAATTCCAAGAGCTTTGGCCAGACTTCAGATAATAGGTAAGCTTACATCAAAAAAAAAAAAGAAAAAAAGAAAGAAAAAAGCAAACATTCTTCAGAAACAGACTGAGCTGTTAAACTAACAGCATATGCTCAGGATCATAGCACCTTACAAATTCAAGTGAGAATTAAGACAACAACAGTTTCTATGGAAGTTTCAGATAAAATAACAACATCATTAGTGACAACTTTATAAAGTTTGTTGCCTGCTTTAGACTTGCTCTCTAGGGTTCTCTTGGGAAGCTAGCTCAGAAAGTTTAAAATTAAATCATTAAACCAAAGCTATAGTCTACAGGATTTCTACATTGTAAAATTTATAGATTTTGATTATCTACTAATATATAATACTTAATAAAGCATGTAGTTTAGAAGTATTTTCTATTAAAATATCTTAATAACTGCTGAGAGCTTCTGCTTGACTTGTGTGTGTGGTCAGGTCAAATCAAATTCAGAAAAGACATGGAAAGTGGTTATGACATCTGGCAATATTTAGATCTTGACTGAAAGCAGGAAACACCGGAATGATATTTACTTGTGTTTTATTGAAAATACAAGGATCTTCAACTGTGTGGAGCATAAAAACAGTAGATAACTTTATAAAAATTGGAATTCCAGAACATCTAATTGTACTCATGTGAAAACTATACTTGGACTAAAAGCAGTTATACACACAGAACATTAGAATACAGCATGATTTAAAATCAGGAAAAGTGTATAGTCTGTCTTTCTACAGTAAATTTTCAATTTGTGTGCTTAATAGTTAACATAAGAAACTTTAATATATGAAGAAGAGTAGGACACCATGATTGGAATAAGGCTTATTAACAGTCTTACTTGTTTTTCAACAAGGACACTATGGCAGTCATGTGCTTATATTAATTTTATGATTGAAATGTAGGGGTGGAGTCTAGCCTGTTAATCTAGAGTTAGCCATTGAGCAGCCGATGAGGCCTCTATGTGGGCATGACTTTCTCCTGAGACTTCTGGGAAATCTCGCGATATTTCCCTCGTGAAGATGAGAAGCTATCTTTCCCAGTTGTTGGGAGTTAGTCTCGGAGACGATTAATCACGGACAAGACAAGCTGGCAGCATTTGAGAAGCTGGAGGAGCCGGCAGAGAGACCACAGAGCTTTGCCCTGTGTCGAGCCAGACCTCTGAGACTGGGGCGGCTAGATGGAGACCTCTGCCAGCGATGAGTTGCTTCTGCTGTTGATGGACCCTGAGCCCTGTCGGCACCATGATTCTGCACTCACTGACCTGTGACTTCGTGAGTCAGAAGAAGACTTTATAGACTGATTTCAGACATATCGAACTTATGACTTTGAACTGGATTGGGCTGGGATGCTTTCTCCATGTCCCTTTCCTTTTGTATATAAACCCTTTCCTTATATCGATATGTGTTCCTCTAGTTTTTGTTTCTCTAGTCTACCTGGACTAACACAAAGACCTTGAAGCCCTTACTGATGAAGATCAATGACTACAGTCTTCAGAATGGATATAAACTATGTAAAGAAAAATAATCCAATGGATTACACCATGATAAATGGAGAAAGGATTGTGGTTGTCAAAGATTTAATCTTAATTATTTCCACAGTCAATGCTCGTGGAAGCAGTAACCAAAATACTAAAGGACATATTACATTAGGTCAATCTGAAGAGCAGGGATGTAACTTTGAGGACCTAGGCTGTACTAACTCAAGCCTTGTTCTTTTCAATGGCCCCATATACATGTGAAGTTGAAAATTCTTCTTTTGACTGGAGAAAATTCAAGTAACTTGAATCACAGTGCTGATCAAGTCAGTATCATGGACTGCTATAAAAGCAAACATGTATGGTTTGGAAGAACTACATGTAGAATTTTCCTTGAAAGTAAGGACTACACAACTTAACAGCATTTACATGATATTAGGAGAGACTAGTTGCTGGAGAAAAATATCATGTTTATTAAAGTTAAAACAAAACAAAAAACTCACCCCTGGAGTTGATACCAACTGAAGACAGAATAGATCTGTCCCTTTTAGTTTCTGAGTTTGTAACTCTGAACAGGCAGTGAAAAAAAAGAACATCCTCAAAAAGATGCTGCTTCTCTTCGGTGCCATTGAGTTGGTTCCAAACTATAGCAATTCTGTGTTCAACAGCACAAAACACTGCCCCACGCTGTGCCACTCTCACAGTTGTTCCTGTGCTTGAACCATTGCGGCAGTCACTGTGTCAATCCGTCTTGTTGAGCGTGTTCCCCAGTTTCACTGATCCTCTGCTTTACTGAGCATGTTGTACTCTTCCATTGGCTGCTGTCTTCTGATGATACTTACAAAGCATTTACAAAGCATATCCTATATAGATTTGTCTTTGGCAGTCCATTGTACTTTTAATATTGTCCAGCACCACACTTAGAATGAATCATTTCTTCTTCTGTATTCTTTATCTAATGTTCGATTTTCACATGCATAGCAGGCAATTGAAAATACCAGGGCTTGGGTTAGGCTCACTTTAGTCTTCAATACCCTAAAGAGGTCTTGTACAGCAGATTTACCCAATGCAACATATCTTTTGACCTCTTGAATGCTGCATTCATGGGCATAGATTTCAGATCCAAGTAAGGCAAAACTCTTAACAACTTCAATATTATCTCCATTTATCATGACATTACCTATTTTCCAGTTATGAGGACTGTGGTCATTTTTATGTTGAGTTGCAATCCATACTGAAATCCTTGAACTTCATCAGTAAGGGTCTCAAGTTCTCCTCTCTTTCAGATATAAGTGAGGTTGTATCATACTCATATTAGTGATTGTTAGTAAGCTTTCCTCCCATCCTGATGCCTTATTTTTCTTCATATAAACTAGTTTCTCTAATAATTTGCTATGTGTGCAGATTGAATAAATATAGTAAGAGTATACAACCCTGATGCACATCTTTTCTTAATTTACACCATTAAGTATTCCTTTGTTCTGTTCACCCAAATGCCTCTTAGTCAACAAGACATATTGACAAATGGCCGCTGAACATGTGAGCACAAGTTTTCTTCTGTTGTACTTAGGGTCACTCAGGGTCAGAAACAATTTGCTGGCACTAGGGAGGTTCTTTCAAAATTTTGCTATTGATTATATGTAGTCAGCAAAACATACCCATGCCAATCTACTTGTATCTACATGAACAATATCATTTGAAATGTATTTAGATTTACTTACAAAGGTGATGCTAAAACTACATATTATGGTTATTGTTAGATCCTTTTGAATCCATACCAACTCACAGTGACTCTAAGTGCAACAAACAGATACATTTCCTAGTCTTGTCCCATTCTTAATCATGTTGCTTGGCTTGAGCCCAAAATTACAGCAACTGTATAAATCCATCTCATTTAAGATCTTCCTCTTTTCTGCCATCTCTCTACTTTAACAACTCTGCTTTCTCTTTAGGAATTGGTCCCTCCTAACAACATGTGCATAATATGTGGGAAAAAACGACCATTTCTAAGTTGAAAGAAGCATGCTGCTCATACTTATTTCAAGATTGATTTGTTCATTCCTTGAAAACCTATCTCCTTCGGCAGTGTTACAGTTCAAATGTATACGTTTACAACTGTCTTCATTAGTCATTGTTCAACTGTGGTACACACATTTCACAATTTTGTGATACAAGTAGTATACTGTTGGGAGCAGGGCTGGCACACAGGGAAGTGAGAGCAACAGAGTCACCAACACACACTCTGGAGACCAGCCTCACTGACACGGATCTAACTTTATTACAGCCTTGTCAAGGCTTAAATAGGTTTCATTGACCAATCAGATCATTTCTTTCACATACTTCCTGGCTTCCAAACATATCCTTATACGGTCACGGGTTTGCAGAATGAAAAATGATTGGTCCACACTGTGGGCTATGTAAATGAGGTTTTTCTGACTCAGTTATGTACATGAGGTCTAGCTGCCTGAGTCAGATGTCCAATTGTCTTAGAAGACTATTTTGTCCAATCACATTACAGAACCAACCATAATATTGCATTGTAGGACACCATCCTCCAATAGTATTACAGGAGGTTAGCTGTTACTATGGGGAAGCTAGGAGTGTTCTGATAGGCTATGTCTCAGAAGTTTTAAGCAGAAGGATATCCAGTGAGCTAGAATGGGGTCTTACTGCCTCAAGATGGGAGTTCTTTCCAGGAATCATGGTAATGTGGTGTCTGCCTGACTCAAGACTGGAATGTTCTGGGAGGCTTTGAAGCATGGGTCCTAGTTCCCTACATACACAGATTACTATCCAGCGGCTTCAAGGTCCTTCAGGAGATGCAGCAGCATCCTGCACTTTCCTCGCCTTTCTCCCAGATCTCAGGTCCTGCCAGGACCTCACATTATGCTTTAAAAAATTGAAATCCAAAAAAAGGAATGATCTTAAACAGTGAACAAATACTCTGTGGTAGGCTATGTGTGATAGTAGAAGGCACAAATCCATTTGTAGAATTCCCACGTGGATTCAGCCTTCCATGAGTCCTCTCTTAACAGAGTCTATGGATGTGAGTAGCCTTGTTATAATACAGAGAGCATTATGAAGTCAATCATTGTAGATATGGTTAGGTTAAAAATATGATAACTTATTATTTGATTTCTCTTTTGACCCATTGAAGTTTGCTTAATTTTAATATTTTTTGCTTTAAGTTGAGGTTTTTCTGCAGTTCCCCCCCCCCATTGTTATTATTGTTCGTTTTTCTGTATTAAGACAGTTAATACATGCAATTCAGGTTAGGTACATTTCTTGAGACAGTAAATGGAATGATAATTGTCTAGCAATATGGTAGGGGGCATGGGGGAAATGAAAGATGACTTAAAGGAACACATGAAGAAAATATTTTGAAATTGACTGTGGTTATGATTGCACAAGTTTTCTTAATAAAGTGAATGATTAAATTGCATGATAAATATATGGGAATAAAACTATGTAAATAATTTTAAAAGTTCATAGAAAAATTTCATTATCTTTTCATTCTATTTTACCATTTATTTGAAGTCCCCCTTCTATCATAGCTAGAGTAAGTTACATTACTCAAGTCTTAGTTTTCAGAACTTCTATCTTTTTGTTTGAATATATTAAAAAGTTCTTTTATAGCAGATTTCCCCAATATGCTATTCAATTTTTTTTGATTTCTGCTTCTTAGATAATTGATTTTCAATACCAAATAAAATGAAATTCTTGGCAACTACAGTTTTCCTTAGTCACAATTATTAGCCGACTTGTAAATATTTTTTGTCACTTTCATATTTTTTATTTAAAAACTGAGGGAAAATTCATCTAAGAAAACTAATGGCATAAAAGGCAGAAATAATGATGTACAATGAAAACTTATGTTGAAGTATGATTTACATTGGTGTAGTCTTTGATCTTCATCAAAAAGTGCTTTAGTTTCAGTGAACAAGATTATTTCATCAGGATAAAGGAGGTCATGAATGAGGCTTTCTCCATTTTTTTTTTGCTCTTTTCTTCATACAATTCAACTTCTCATATTATTTGCTGAGCATGCAAACTAGTAAATTCTATGAAATGATATCACACATTTCCTGATTTTAAGCAACTCATTATCCCTGTGTTCTGAATGAGCAAGTAGCTCTTGGAAAATGCACAGTCTCTCTATGTACAAAATTAGTTATTCTGGAATTCCTTTCTGTCATGGTCAAATATCTTTATATGGTCAATAAAACACTGAAAATATTCTTTTGGTATTTTCAGCTTTCAGTTAAGCTCCATCCCCCCCCCCCTTTTTTAAGCTCCATCTCTTATCGGCAATGATATCCCAAATTCCATATGCTCTTCTGAAATTAGCTTAAGGTCTTGACAGTTTCCTGTTGATATATCGCTGCAACTTTTTAAAAAATTTTCTTCAGCAAATTTTTGCTTATATATGCTATAAATTATACTGCTATATAATTTATAAATTTCTTTCTGTCACCTTTCTTTGGAATGGGCACAAATAGGAAACTCGACAGTTGGCTGACCAAGTAGTTGTCATTTTCATTTCTTAGTGTAGCTGAATTAACACCTCCAGTGCTGTATCAATTTTTAAAAACATACTTCAGTTAGTATTATGTAAATTTCTTGAGTCTTGATTTATCTACTGCCTTCAATGCAGCTTTTTATTTTTCTTTCACTATCATTGATACTTGATAATAGACTACATTTTTTAATAGTAGAAATTCAGACTATTATTATTTTTTATAAAGGGCTCTTACGCTACTACAACATTCAGTACATCATTTGTATCAAGCACATTTGCACACATGCTGCCACATACATTTCCAAACATTTTCCACTTGAGCCCTTGGTACAAGCTTCTCTTTATAAAAATTAAAAATAAGAAAAACCCTCCTCTTTCCCCTCCTCCCCCTTTTTAAAAAAATAATCATTTTATCCATATAAGCATCAATTGTATGAGGCCACATTTACACACCCATTGCCATCATCATTCTCATAACATCCTCCCTCCCTCCAGGCCCCCATTATCAGCTCCCTATATTACCCTTCCTCTCCCCCCTTCCCCTTGAACCCTTAGTAATTTACAATTGTTATTTTTTCATACTGTACACTGTACAAAGTGTCCCAACACTCGCTTCCCTATTGGCCGTGTCCCAGAGAGGAGGCTACGTGTAGATTCCTGAAGTTGGTTCTCCCTTTCTTTTCCTTCAACCCTCCACCCTACTGGTATTACCTATTACTAGTCTTTATTTATTACCTATTACTAACTATTACCTGGTACTCTTATTACTAGTCTTGATGGATCATCTATCCTAAGTTTCCCATGTTTCCAACTTCACTGTACATCTCCTGGTCTAGCTGGATTTATGTGGTAGAATTGGGGTCATGATAATGGGTGGGAGGCAGCATGGGAACTAGAGGAAGATTGCATATTTCATTGCTACTACCCTGTACTTAACTGACTCATCTACTCCTTATAATCCCTCTGCAAGAGGTTGCTACCTCACTTATTGATGGGCTTTGGATCCCAATCTGTATTTCCCCTCATTAATAATAATATAATTTTAGCTCATTGCTGCTGACACCGGATCCCTTCACCACCTCATGATCACACAGGCTGGTGTGCTTCTTCCGTGTGGGCTTTTTTGCTTTTGAGTTGAATGGCCGCTTGTTTACTCAAGCCTTGAAGACCACACATGCTATGTCTTTTGGTAGCCGGGCACCATCAGCTTTCTTCACCACATTAGCTTATGCACACATTTGTCCTCAGCGATCATATCAGGAAAGTGAGCATGCAATGTTATGCTTTTTAGTTCTTGAAGCCTGATATCTAATCCCTTTGACACCTCATGATTCCACAAGCTAGTGTGCTTCTTCCATGTGGGCTTTGTTGCTTCTGAGCTAGATGGCTGCTTGTTTACTTTCAAGTCTTTAAGACCCCAGACGCTCCATCTTTTGATAGCCGGACACCATTAGCTTTCTTCGCCACCTTTGCTTGTGCACACATTTGTCTTCAGTGATCATGTCGGGAAGGTGAGCATCTTGGAATGCCAATTTAATAGAACAAAGTGTTCTTGAACCAAGGGGGTACTTGAGTGGAGGTCCAATGCTCATCTGTTGTCCTACTACTAACCCTATAAGTATGCATGTTAATCTCTTTCCCCATCATCACTTATAAATATATGACCCTATGTACATACCTGTATTTGAACCTCTATAAATGTCCATTATCCCACAGTTCCTTCCTCTATTTCCATTTGCTTCCCTCTTGTCCTCCTATCATGCTCAGTCTCCATTTGGGTTTCAGTATTTTCTCTCTATTACGTTAGTCTTAATCAAACCCTATCAGCCTTCTCTCATCCACCTTGCCCCTGAATTTGTATCAATTGTTATTCCCTTTTTCCTGGGATGGTTGACATCACCACCTTTCCCCCACCTCCCCCTCTTCAATGTCCCCTACCTTGGAACCATCAGTCCTGTCATTTTCGCCTCCAACCTCTTTGTCCAGTCTATCTTGTCTAGATAGACATGCAGAGGTAACAATATGTACAAACAAGGTCTCCTAAAATGGAGCAAGTGAAGCAAATAAACAATGATAACTAGAGCAAGAAACCTCAATGTACTATACAATATGTAACAGAATAATAAAAATAATAGCAATATAAAAACCTGTATAAAGTTCAAGGTCTGTAGTTGACCTTCTAGAGTGACCCCTGGTTGAGTCAGAGGAGGTGCCAATACTCTGGCCCCAAAGTATATCCTTGGCACTCCATCTGTGACTCTACGCTCTGTTGCACACTCTTAGTGCTTTGCATTGGTGTGGTTGTGTCTGACAGGATATAATCTTGACCCTGATTCTTCATCCTGGCCCCAATAGGCCTTGGGTCAGCAAGGGTAGCTATATTTCATAGTGGTGCTGGCCATATAGTCCTCTTTGTGGTTTTGCAGTTCTGAGTGGGATTATCGTCCTGAAGGCTCAGTGGGCCAGGATGCACATCATTCTCTCTTCCTCTGATTTCATTTGTTCTCATGTGCTCTGGTCAGGCATATCTCACTCCCCAAGCTTCAGCTTCAGTGCTGGCCTCCAAGGCAAATTCCTCTGGTAGAGAGGTGGCTGCCCCTAAAATTGGGGTTGGGGTTGTGTTCTCAGGTCCCTCCACTGGTTCTCCAATCCATGCTGTTGTGCTGCATTCATATCCTGGGTCTCTAGGTTTAAGTTTGGTCCCTCTTTCCCTGTGGAGCTATAAGCAATACACTCCACTTTGATGGTTTAGTGCCCCCTTCCCTTTCTTCACATCGCCATCTGCTCCCCCTTGCCCCTCTCCCCTATTTGGCTACCATATGAAGCTTTAGATTTGATCTGCCCCTCCCATATTACCTGGGCCTTCTCCCAGGATTTTGTCTATATATTAACTTTTTCCTGATGCCCCTTTCTAATTGTAAAATTATTAATATGCTTGCCTTAGTGGATTCATATTGTACATGTCCTTTTGCGTTTGGCTAACTTCACTTAGCATAATTTCCTCCAGTTCTTCCCATACGGTGACGTGCTTCATGCATTCATCACTGCTTTTCAGTGATGCATAGTACTCCATTGTATGTATGTACCACAGCTTTTTAATCCATTCATCAGTTGATGGGAATATCGACTGCTTCCAACTCCTTGCAATTGTGAACTGTGCTGCGATGAACATTGGAGCACAGTCTCTGATCATGGATTGTTGCTTGTCTCTTCTCGGTATATGTCCAGGAGGGGAATTGCTGGGTCATATGGTAGTTCAATTTCCATCTGTTTTAGATATCTCCAAATTGATCTCCATAGTGGCTATACATACCTGCAAGTCCACCAGCAGTGGATAAGCGACCCTATCTCCGCACAGCCTCTCCAGCATTTGTTACTTTCTGACTTTTTGAATTGGGTTACCCTTGAGAGTGCTAGATGGTATCTCATTGTTGTTTTGATTTGCATTTCTCTTATGGCGAATAAGCGGGAGCATTTTCTGATATACATATTGGCCTCTCTGATTTCTGCCTCTGTGAAACTTCTGCTTAATTCCTTTGCCCACCTCCCAAGTGGGCAGTTAGTTTTGTTCTTTTTGGAAGGTATCAAGGTATTGTAGATTTTAGTAATAAGGCCTTTATCTGATTTTTCATTCCCAAAGATGTTTTCCCAGTCTGTCTGCTCTCTTATTACTCTCTTGGTGAATTCTTTCGATGTGCACAGGTGTTTAATCTTTAATATATCCCATTTGTCTATTTGAGCCTCCTCTGTGTTTGTGTCTTTCCCTATTTCTGTTAGCCTCTGTAGTCCCTGTGCCAGTGTTCTCAGGTTGTTCCCAATTCCCTCATTGACGGCCCAAATAGTTTGGGGTTTTACTTCAAGGTCTGTAATCCACCTTGAATTTATTCTAGTGCATGGAGTGAGGTAAGGGTCTTGCTTCATTTTTCTACAGGTAAATATCCATTTTTTCCAGCACCACTTGTTGAAAAGGGCATCTGTTTCCCATTTGATACTTTTGGGGCCCTTATCAAAGATAAGTTGTCTGTATGCTTGTGTTTTTATTTCTAGATTTTCAATTCTTTTCCATTGGTCTGAGTATCTGTCATTATACCAATACCATGCTATTTTGACCACAGTGTCTATATAGTATGTGCGAAAGTCAGGTAAGGCAAGCCTTCCCACGATGTCCTTCTTCTTGAGGGTTTCTCTACTAATTCTGGGCTTCTTTCCTCTCCACATGAAGTTGGTAGTCATTTTTTCCATTTCTTTGAAGAAGGAGGATGGTACTTGTATTGGTATTGCATTAAACTTATATAGTGCCTTGGGTGGGATTGTCATCTTTACTACATTGAGTCTTCTGATCCACGAGAATGGGATATTTTTTCCATGTCTTGAAGCCATTCTTGGTTTCTTGTAATAGTGATCTATAATTTTCCTCAGATAGATCTTTTGCTCTTTTTGTCAGGTATATCCCTAGATATTTCAATTTATGCTTGGCTATTGTGAAGGGTACCTCTTTTTTTATCTCATCTTCTGTCGTCTTATCTGATGTGTACAGCAGACCAATTGACTTCTGATTGTTGATCTTGTACCCTGCCACTCTGCCATACTCCTCTATTGTTTCCAGTAATCCCTTCGTGGAGTTTTTGGTGTTTTCCATATATAGAATCATATCATCTGTAAATAATGATAATTTCACCTCTTCCTTCCTCAGGTGTATACCTTCTATGTATTTTCTTTGCCTTATGCTATTAGGTAACACCTCCAGTACGATATTGAACAATAGAGGGGACAATGGACATCCTTGTCTGGTCCCCTTTTTCAGTGGGATTGTGTTTATCTTTTCTCTATTGACTATCACATTGGCTGTTGTTTTTTCATATATAGCTTGTATTGTCTTGAGGAATTTTCCTTCTATTCCTATCTTCTTGAGTGTCTTAACATGAATTGGTGTTGAATATTGTCAAATGCTTTTTTGGCATCTGTGGACATAACCTTATTTTTCTTATATTTTTTCCTGTCACTATGGTGAATGATACTAATGGTCTTTCTTATGCTGAATCACCCCTGCATTCCATGTATGAACCCCGCTTGTTCATGGTGAATTATTTGTTTTATATACTTTTGTATTCTATTGGCCAGTATTTTATTAAGGATTTTTGCATCAATATTCATTAGGAATATTGGTCTGTAGTTCTCAATTCTTGTGGGATCCTTGCCTGGTTTTGGTTTCAGTGTTATACTAGCTTCATAGAAGGAGTTTGGGAGTTTGCCATCTTTTTCTATGCTTTGGAAGAGCTTGTGTAGGGTTGGTGTCAGTTCTTCCCTGAATGCTTGGTAGAATTCTCCTGTGTAGTTATCTGGTCCAGGTGATTTTTTTGTTGGTAGTCCCTTGATAACCTTGTCTATTTTTTCTATTGTTATGGATCTGCTAAGATTCTTGATATCCATTGGAGACAATCTAGGAAGAGATTGCTTTTCCAAGAATTTGTCCATGTCTTCCAAGTTGTTGAGTTCATTGGTGTAAAGATCTTTGTAGTACTGAGTGACTATTCTTTTGATTTCATTAGGATCAGTTGTGATATCCCCACTTTCATCCCTTATTCTTGCTGTTGAAATTTTCTCTCTCCTTCCTTTGGTTAAGTCTGCCAATGGTTTATCAATTTTGTTAATTCTTTCAAAGAACCAACTTTTAGCAGCATTAATTTTTTCCATTGTTTTCTTATTTTCCCTCTCCTGAAACTCAGCCCTGATTTTTAGTATTTCTTTTCTTTTGTAATTAGTGGGATTATCCTGCTGACTCTGCTCTAGTTGTTGTAAATTCTGTGTCAACGTATTAGTTATGAGACGCTCTTCCTTTTTCAGGTGTGCCTGTATTGCAATGAAACTTCCTCTTAAGACTGCCTTTGATGTGTCCCATAAGTTTTGGTATGTCTTGCTTTCATTCTCATTCATTTCTAGAAATTTTTTAATTTCTTCTCTTATCTGGGCCAGTACACATTCCTTTTGCAATAGAGAATTATTCATTCTCCAACTATTTTCTCTAGTTCTCCTCACCTTCCTTTTGTTGAATTCCAACCTTATGGCAGAGTGGTCTGAGAGTGAGTTCTGCATGATATCAATATGCTTAAATTTATGTAGATTCTCCGTATGTCCCAGTTTGTTGTCTGTCTTCGAGTAATTCCATGTGGGGCTGAGAAGAATGTGAAATGCTTTTCCTTTGGATGTAAGACCCTGTAGATATCTACCAATTCAAACTGTCTAACTGTAGTATTTAGATCTCTAGACTCCTTGTTGAGTTTCTTTCCCTGTGATCTGTCTTCCTCAGAGAATGGTATGTTGAAGTTACCCACTATAATTGCTGAGGCTGTAATTTCTTTTTTCATCATATAAAGTGTCTGGTTTACATATTCTGTGAGTCTCTCATTCGGGAATATATATTTAAAATGCTTATTGGATCATTGTCTATCCTTCCCTTAAGCATTATATAGTATTCCTCTTTGTCTCTTATTATGGTTTGCATTTTGAGGTCAATTTTATCAGAGATTAGAATTGCTACCCCTGCTTTTTTGGAATTGCAGTTTGCTTGGTATATTTTTCTCCAGCCTTTGATTCTCAATATATTTTTTTCCTGTGACCTTAAGATGTGTCTCCTATAGGCAGCAGATTGAGGGGGAATATTTTCTAAGCCAGTCTATTAATTTCTGTCTCTTAAGGCCTGAGTTCAATCCATTAATATATAGGGTCATTGCATCTACCTGTGCACTCTGTGTTGTCATTTTATCACTCTTGGATTAGATGTTTTTCTATTTCCATGGGTTGTGTCAATGTCTGTTTGTGGTTCATTCTTGCCTGTCTTCCATCTCTGAGCCAGAGTTATCTTGGGAGCTGTTATCTCTTTGATAGTTTCTGGGTAGATTCTTTCTGCCTGGGTTAGGTGGTTGTTGTTATTCTTATCTCAGTGGGTCGGTGAGAATCTTTTGTAGGGCTGGGTTCCTTTTGGCATATTCTCTGAGATTTTCCTTGTCTGGAAAGGCTCTTACTTCTTCATCAATTTTGGTAGGTAATATGACTGGATAGAGTATTCTTGGGTTTGCATAGTGTTCCTGCAATTTTCGGAATATGCTGCTCCACTCTCTCCTCTTCTTCATAGTTTCCATTTATAGGTCCGAGCATATTCTTATCTGTTTGCCTTTATATGTGATTGCCCTTTTTCCCCTAGCTGCTCTCATAATTTTTTCTTTTTCTTCATAATTGGATAGTTTAACAACTATATGTCTTGGTGTTTTCTTCTTGGGGTTTAGTCTAGCTGGTGTTCTTTCCGCCTCCTGTATGCTTATATGGCTTTCATTCATTAAACTAGGGAAGTTTTCCTCTAAGCATTCCCTCACTATTTTGGATGTTGGTCTTCTTGATGCCTCATCCTCCGGCAGACTGATAATCCTAATGTTGTTTCTTTTCATAGTATCAGCCAGGCATCTAATATTTTCTTCTGCTTCTCTCCTAGACTTGTTAGGTTTTTTTCTCCCATTCATTTATTTCTTCTTGCGAGTCCTCTAGGTAATTTGTCCTGTTTTCTGCCTCCTCCATTCTCTGGCAGAAATCTGAGAGCTTACTATTAGTTTTTGTTAGTTCACTCTTTAGTTCTTGGATTTCCCTTTGGTGTGTGGCCTTTATCTCCTGTATCAATTCTTTCTTCTTTATTGCGTCGCTTAAGAGCTGCATACATGTTAGTAACATCTTGAAGATTTCTTTCTGTGGTTGATCGATCTCCGCATTTTCTCTGATTGCTGTTAGGTCCAGATGATCTTCTTGCATCGGATTTAGTTTCTTGTTTCTTGATACTGTGGACGCGGCTAGCTGTTTTTTGTTTGATTTATTCGAATTAGGTGGCGTTTTCCTTGGGGTTTTGTGACCCTGGGGTCTCTTTAGGAGGCTAGTCTTAAATGATAGCTCTCCTCAGGAACTGTTTGCAGCTGGGTCTTGCAGATCTGATGGAGCGTGTTGGCTGAGCACGGGAGTGGGTTTAGGGGGTGGGTTGGGAGTTGGGTGATCTGTTCCTGGCTAGGGGTACTTGCCACAGATAGTTGGGAAAAAATCCTCTAACACCCTGGGGTGGGAAGGACTGGCTGGCTGTTTACCCAGGGGACAATGCAAAGGGCACTGCTCTGCAGTGGGTCCAGGTCATGGGGCGGGTGCCTTGTACTGGCAGCATCTGTGGAGAGTGCAGGAGACTGTGGGGAGTGTGGGCGTTCCTTTTTCTGCTGTTACAAAGTGTGGCCCAGGTGGTGGCCGTGGGTATAGGGGATGGGTTGATCTTATTCTGGGCATGGGTGATGTCCTTAAGATGGGCCTGGGAGCAGGCCACCTAGGTGCAGGATGGGCTGGCCTATTGTTCTGCTGGGGACACAGGAATCCGTCGGGGTTCGGAGCGAGAGGTGTGGGTATGCGTGGAGTGTCTCCTGGGCATCCTGGGCACCTTGGGGTGGGAAGGACTGGTTAGCGATTGTGCAAGGGCGCTGATTAACTGCGGGTCCCTGATCTCACAGTCCTGGAGTGGGCACCCTGGATTCTGCAGGCACAAAGAACAGGCAGCATCTGTGCCAGTGCCCGTGGGGAACGCGGGCATGTGGGTCGCGCCTGCTCCTGGTTCAGAGGAGGGCTCTGAGCTTTCCTGGAGTCACAAAACCCAATTCGAGAGCCCCACCCTTCCCTGTGTCACCCCCACGATCCCCAGGAGCTCGGGGAGTGGGTTTCCTATCTGGCCGCCATATTCCCTGTCTCCCAGACTATTATTTTTGGTTGAGTGATTCTATTCATTACTTCCACATTTCGGGGGTAATTCCTTCAGTATTCATCATTTTTCCTTACAGAATCTTTCAGCTTACATTTTTTCCCTTTTAGTTCTTTCAACTTGAGGCATCTTTCCTTTTTTTTTTATACCTTCAATTCTTTGCACATTTCATAATAATACCTTATTTTGCATTTAAGCTGCAGTGTTAAGCTTTCTAGAGAAGGAAAACCATTGATGCTTGTGTGTGTTTGTGTATATAAGAGGCATATTATAAAATAGCTTGCACAGTTGCAGAAAGAGGTAAGTCAGGGTCAGTCATGCTAGGATTCTCCAGATTATGAAAGCTGCTAAACAGAAAACAAGAAAACAAAACATGGGGCACAGATGGTGATGCAGAGATACAAAGTCATCAGAATGAACTCACAAGCAGTAGTAGGCCAAGGTCTACCCGATTCAGCAAGTGGTGCAATTAGAGATTGAGGAACTAGACACAAGATCCATCTCTGACGGAACCAGAAAGGCCAAAGAGGATGTAACTCTGCTCAGTCTACTTATACAAAAAGGTTGGGAAACCCAGGACATATGATCATCAATGTAACCCAATTTATTTGCTGTGTCCTGCCTCTACACTTACCTAGGAGTAGATAGTCGAAATAATACCTAATCATCACAGCCACTCTGATAATTTTTTCAATTCTTTTTTTATATAAATCATTTTGTTGGTGTTCATCATGGTCCATACATACATCGATTGTAAGCCGGCCACATTTGCACACTTGTTGCTATCATCACTCTCAAAACATCCTCCGGTCACTTAGGCCCCCCAATACCAGCTCCCCCTATTTCACTTCCCTCCCCCCTCAAGTCTTCCCCATGAACTCTTAATAATTGACAAATTGTTATTACTTTTTCATATTGTAACACTGTCCAATGTGTCCCTTCAATCACTTAACCATTGTCCATACCCCAGAGAGGAGGTTATATGTAGATCCTTGATATTGGTTTCCCCTTTCTATTCGACCATCCCTACACGCTACCAGTGTCATCACTCCCACCACGAGTCCTGAGGGATAATCTATCTTAAATTCCTCATGTTTCTGACTCCAGTGTATATCCTCTGGTCTAGCTGGATTTGTCTGGTAGAATTGGGATCATGATAGTGAGTTGGAGGAAGCATTTGATAACTAGAGTAAAGTTGCATATTTCAATGTTACTACACTGTACCTTGACTGGCTCATTTCCTCGCTACAGGCCCTCTGTGAGAGTATGTCACTTTGCTCCACTTATTGATGGGCTTTGGGTAGCCAATCTGCACTCCCCTTGATTTATAATGATATAATTTTTAGTTCTTTCATGCCTGATACCAGATCCCTTTGACACCTCATCTTTTTTCTTTTAATTTCTTCCTTTTACTTATGGTTCTCAATGTTCTATATCTAATGATATCCATTTTGGCCTTTCCTATCCTTTCATAAATGACCCTTTGCTTTTCTCATGTATGATATCTGTGATCTTGTACATCGTCTCTGACTTTCTGTCATTGATATTCATTACATCACATTTATCCTAGAGCATGTCTCAAACTACAGGTGAAAAGTACTTAAGAAGATACTTTGATTATTCTAGACATGTTTAATTTTCTACAGATTCAATTTGAACGTGTGTGAGTAATTGATGGTCTATTCCAAAATGCTTTGGCTTGTTGTAAGTGAGGATAGTAAGATTCTCTATTTTCTCTTTCCAGAAATGTAGTAGTTTTGATTCCTATGCCTTTTACATGGACAGGTTCATTTGGTTGGTTATCATTACATTGTTGAAAAGTATATTTGCAATAAATAAGTTGTCAGTTTTGTAAAATTGTATCATGATATACCTAAGGGAATATTTTCTAATTGCTGTTGTATCTTTGTTTCTTTCAAATTCCACTCACCAGTAATTATCAGTGTATATGGATTGCATGTTTGTTAAATTGTAGAAGTTAGTAAAAATCTTCAATTTCCTTATTATTGGCATAAAGTTTGTTGTATAAATTTGAGTAATAGTAACTGATCTTCCTTTTAGACATATGATAAGATTGTATTAATGACAGCATTGCACTTCCAGATAATTATTGAAATTTCATTTTAATAATAAATATGGTGTCATTATTTTTCATATTTTCAGCTTATCAGCTTATGTGATTGCGTGATTTAAGATGATAAATCAAGAGTATTTCTGATCAGTAATGTTTATGAATCAGCATCAACTGACGCTGATGAGTTTTGGAGTTATTTTGGGTCCACATTTATGTGTTCAATTTTCATTTTTGAAGACTTCAAATTTTCTGAGATTCATACTTTGCCCCTGTAGCAAATGAAAGTATCCCAAATTTTATTAATGGAAGTTACTTTATTTCACATATACAAAATGCTGGGGGGAGGGTATTTGTATTCTAAGTGCCTTTCACTCAGAAGGCCTTCTTCCTACACTATATCAAACTATTTCAATTATTAGTCATAAAATTTCTGATGTTTAAATTTCTTCAGAGTTCAATAGCTATGTCCTTCTTCCCACCATGTTTTAGTTTGGAAGCTCTGCCCAAACCTGTCCATTATTAATGACTCTGCTGATGTTTGAAATATGAGTTGCATAACTTTGAGCATACAGCAGCACATAAGTTGTTATAGTTTGACAAACTGGTATATCAATGGTGAAAACCACAGGAATAGTCTGGAATTTCATCATTTAGTGATCACTGATGAAAATATTTGCTAAAACTGCATTGGGAGAATATTTTGATGTATGATCACATTTATTTCCTAAGATAAAAAGTTGACTAATGTGGAATTGTTCAATATACACATATTATAAATTATCTCTCACTTTCTTCAGTAACCATTTTGGCAGTAGTTATATGGATAATCTCAAATATGAAATACCTTGTCCCCAAAGAAGTATATAGAAATAAATGTGAAAGATTTTCTATTCTTTTTAACTTTCTAGTGAGCTGTGACTGAATATAAGACCTTTACTTAGCACTTTCTAGAGTGTCTTATGAAAGGAATTACCGGAAATTACTTGCATATGTTTAAGAAAGGCTGCTGGATTTTAACTGGCCTCTTCAAAATAGTAAAATTGATCATCTTCTCCGAAATACAGGTAAAGCTAATTAGATATTAATCAAGATGATTAGCCTCTGTACTCCTACAACATATGAATCACTTTAAAAGATGTCAGTGGAATGCCCCAAGAGATTATTTCAGGAAAGATTCTGTTTGAAATTAAATACACAGAGAAAGTTAAAACCTAGAAATTTATTATTCTAAAATTCTGTCCTACTTTAGGGTATGATCTCTTTGATTATATGCACAGGCATTTTATTTTCATTTAATGCAAGAGACATTAATAAAAAATTATTAAATTAGTTCTTAGAAGTATTATTTATTGTTCTAAAATGTAAAAGTATGTGAGATCACATATCAACATTTCCAAAAGTGCATTTTTGGAAGCATAAAATATGTCACCAGTACAAACTGTTGCCTATGCATCATGCATTTGTATCTCGCAGTGGTTAGTTATGAAATACATATCCTAAACCACTTAAATGGTGGCTCTCATAATAGCTCTGGTAGCACCTAGGATTTGTTGCAAAGCCGATTTATGGGGTTCACTTTGTTGTGTCCTTACATCCATTCTGATGCATAGTGGCTCTGGAGAATAGGTAGAATTTTGCAGCAGGGTTTCCCATGCTATAATCAGATGAACTGGAATAATGGTGTGATAGTTGCATAGTCTGATGTCAATTTAGGATTTGAGAGGATTAAAAGTGAAAGGGTAGAGACTAGTCTGTCTTTGGATCACAGTCAATGAGGCCTTTTGGGGGGCATGGTCTCCTCCTGAGAATTCTGGAAACTCCTATATTTCCTCCTTGGAGTGGAGAGATACATACTCTCTCTCTCTGCTTATACCTTCAGAGATGTCCTATGGAGAAAACACAAGGCACTACATTGATAGACCCATGCCCTGGAAACTGGAGAAGCCAAATAAAGACCCCTGCAAGTGCTGAGATGCTTGCAACGATCCTGGATCCCCACGCCTGTGCACCCGTTGGTCTGTTACCTCCTGCATTCGGCATCACTGCATGTGTTTCATGAGTCTAAAGAGGGCTTTATAGATTGGTATTGGGCATATGTCTTAGCATCAGATTTATGGAGTTGATCTTGACTAGGGTGGGATGATTTATCAATATTCAATGGCTCTTGTATATAAACCTCCTTCTGAAATACACATGAGTGTCTCTGGATTTGTTTCTGTAGTCTACCCAGAGTAACACAAGTTATGAAGTTAACCACAAGGCCAAGAATGTGTCCCTCTTTTTTGCTGTCCCTCAGCTTCTCCTTAGGAGAAAGATGAGAGTTTCCAGTCCCATAAAAAATTTACAGCTTATAAGTTATGGTATGTCCTACATGGTTGTTATAAAACAGAAGCTACACAATCACAGTGCTTTTTTAAAGATGCTACAATCATCAATTAGTAAAAGAACAAACATCTATCTTGATAGAATAATAGACAGAATGCTCCTTACAAGCAAGAGTGACATAGACTTGTCTCACCAGCTTGGGACAAGTCATCACTGGGACCAGTATCCAGAGGAGGACATGATTCAGGGTAAAGTGGTGGTTGTTATTGTTAGGTGCTGGAAAGTGGGTTTTGACCCATAATGACCCTTTGAACAACAAACAAAGCACTACACAATCTTGCATCATCCGATGCCTGAGCTCATTTTTGCAGCCATGGTATTAAGGCATGTCATTGAGGGATTTACTCTTTTTTGCTGACCCTCAGCTTTATCAAGATTGATGTCCTCCAGGTGTCTTTTGAAAATATGTCCAAAGTATGTTATATGAAATCATGTTATCTTTTACTCTAAAGAGCTCTCTAGTCCTATTCTTCGAATATAGAGTGGTTTATCCTTTTAGCAATCTATGCTATATTCCTTTTTCTTCTACAGCATTTGGACTTTGATACTACGGTTCTGTAAAGTGGAGGAGCAGTGAAAAGGAGAATGCCTCTTGAGGAGATGAATTGACACAGTGATATAACCATGGGTTCAAACATGGCAACAATTATAGGACTGGCACAGGAAGGCTGTGTTCTTTCCATGGCACCTGGTGTTACTGTCACTCTGAATCAACTCAAAGGCACCTAACAACAGCAAAAAAATCATAGCATCTCCAGTTATTGTCTCCAAGTCCAATTTTAGTTTCAGCTCTTAACTTAATCATTGTGTCATATCACCAAAACTCCTGGCTCCACCCCCCAAACCAAATCCCCCGCACTGCCATGCGGTCGTTCCTGACTTGTAACTAACCTTGTCTATTTCCAAGACCGTGAGGCCACCAGAAATCCAGGATTTCACTAAATCTAACCCACTGACAGATTGAGAAACACAGGCCTAAATCCACATTACCTAGAGGAAACGACTTAATACAACATTCTCAGATTTTACAAAGCAGATGTTTGCAAAGTCCTTCATTTTAGGCTTAGTGAAATAAAAAAAGAACATGAATTTTATAACTCAGGTCCAAGCAACTGTTCAGGGACCTATTGAGTAATGGATAAAAGAAAGATGAATATGATTTGGATAAACTGAGTTCTTATGATTAGTTCATTGAACTATTCATCTTTAATGATGTCTCAATTATTGCAATTCTGGAGGAAAACAAAGCCTTACCTATTTTATATTATTTCAGCAAATGATGGAGTATATCATAGTAACACAACTTCAGAGAGCTTTCCTTCTTTGGGCATAGTGAACACTTATTAAAGGGGTAAAAATTTCCTTCCTACAATCCAAACGCAATTTGAAGTGCTGTTCATTATTTAGACTTTTTAATTCTTACTAACAATTACTACAAAATTGTATTTTGGGGTTATATATTTGAGGTTTTATATCATAGCCTTAACTCCAAATATACAACCTAATGGCCCAAATCGTTTATATGATTCAAAAATTAATTATTTACTTTGGATTGATTTAATTTTTCTGATTTCCTTTTTATAGATCTGATTTTGCATGTTCTTTGCATGTTTGTTTTAAGTGGAGATGAAGACAGGGGACAAGGCATACTTTAAACTCTTTAAACTATTTCTTTATGCATATAAGGAAAACTAAAGTCATCATTAAATAATTCTATAAATAAACACTTAGATCGATGTTTGCTTTATGCTACTGTAAACAATAAAATAAAAAAAAAATTTTTTTATTGAGGCTATTTCAACTCATAGTCCCCCTATATATAATTTCTGAGAGTTTGTAATTCTTCAACAACTCAGTCTTTTTATTATCTCAGAAACAATATATAGGAGGACTATGAGTTGAAATAGAAAGATAGCAATAGAGTTTCCTTTTAACCTGCCAGTACTTCCAGTTCTCCTTCTTGCTTTAAATAAGAAAATGGGAAATTCCATTAAAATGGGAAATTGTTTCAGAAAATGACTTATATATGCAAATAGATGGACCCTGATAAAATGGGAGGGAAAAATATAGATCTCAAAGTTGTAAAAATGTCCGGAATTAATTGACTGTTTGAAAGTAGAGGTTTCCCTAAAACTATTGTCTTGAGATACTCTTTAAAACTTAAACTGACTTTATAGTAACTGTTAGGCAGGATTCTCTAGAGAAACAAAACCGGGACACTAGCTGTGGCAGTCATGTGCTCATGTTAATTTTATGATTGAAATGTAAGGGTGGAGTCTAGCCTGTTAATCTGGAGATAGCCATTGAGGAGCCAATGAGGCCTCTGTGTGGGCATGGCTTTCTCCTGATATGTCTGGGAAATCTCACGATATTTCCCTCATGGAGATGAGAAGCTATCTCCCTGGTTTTTGGGGGTTAGTTTTCAGAGACGATTAATTACGGACAAGACAAGACAGCAGCATTGGAGGAGCCGAAGAAGCCACACGGCTTGGCCCTGACGGAGCCAGACCTCTGAAGCTAGAGAGGCCACATGGGGACCTCTGCCAGCGATGAGTTGCTTCTGCCACCACTGGATGCTGTTCATGAACCCTGAGTCCAGGAAGTGAGGAGCCATTGGGAGACCCCTGCCAATGCCAGGATTCTGCACCCACTGACCTGTGATTTTTGAGTCAGAAGGAGACTGATTTCGGGCATATGGGTTAATACCAACTTTGAACTGGACTGGGCTCAATGTCCTGTTCCTTTTGTATATAAAACTTTTACTTATATCTATATTCATGTCTATGAAATTTGTTCCTCTAGCCTACCCAGATTAAAACACTAGTAATTCTTTTTATATATTTATGTAGATAGAAATATATATAAAATAAGAAATAAACAGTCAACTAATCTATAAAGCAATACAAATTGCTCAGTTCAACTCACTTGCATGAGAAAGCTAGTAGACTGTCAGTCCTTGGAGTCTTGGAGGCTGCTCAGTAGTCCTGTGTAGAGCAATTCAGGCTATCCAGTCACAAGCAGCATACGACAAAGCAGGTCACCGCAGTCAGGAGATGACAGACACCAACAGTCCCCAGCTCAAGAGATGCATATTCCAGGAGTGTGGCAAAGCAGGGCTTGAAGGAACCTTAACTCACAGCATACAGTCCATGGATTAGGTGTCCCATGTATAGTGTAATTTGCAAATTGAGGCACAGCACTAGCAAGGCAGCTGGCTGGTCTGAAGATTCAAGAACAAGAGACGGCAAGGGCCGGGCTCACCAAGTCATTTCTACCTCCACTGTTCAATTAATCTTACATGTGTTCATTGGCCATGTTGTCACAACAGACCTACCTTTCTTCTTTGATCATGTGTTAGTCCGGGTAGACTAGAGAAACAAAATTCATGGGCACACATATGGTTATAAGGGTACGGTTTATATATAAGAGAAATGGGACATTAAGAAAGGATCCCAACCCAGTCCAGTTCAGTCATAAGTGCAATATTAGCCAATATCCCCTATACTAATCTATAGCGTCTCCTTCTGAGTCACGAAGTCACAGGTCAGAAGTTGCAGAATCCCGGTGCTGGCAGGCGTCTCCCCATGGCTCCTTGCTTCCAGGGCTCAGGGTCCATCAACAGCATCCAGTGGTGGCAGAAGCAACTCATTGCTGGCATGGGTCTCCACGTGGCCTCTCCAGCTTCAGAGGTCTGGTTCCATCAGGGCAAGGCCATGTGGTTTCTCCTCCAGCTTGTCAAGCTCCTCAGAGGCTGCTATCTTGTCTTGTCTGTAGTTCTTTGTCTCTGAGAATAACTCTCAACAACCAGGGAGATAACTTCTCATCTCCATGAGTGAAATATCGTGAGATTTCCCAGAGGTCTCAGGAAAAAGCAATGCCCACATGGAGGCCTCATTGGCTACTCAATGACTATCTCCATATTAACAGGTTAGACTCCACCCCTACTTCTCAATCATGAAATTAGCATAAGCACATGACCGCCAGAGGCCATGTTGGCACAACAAGTTTACCTATCACAGTAACCATTTAACTATAATCCATTCACTTATACAGCAAAATAATTATTACTTGTGAGTAATGAGCTTTTTTAAAAAATCATATAGATGAATCCAAATGCTCACAGTTTGTCCTAAAGCAAAATGAAAAGTTAAGGGGCAGGGAAACTAGAGTGCTAGAAAGGTTACAGGTAAGGTAAAGTTAACATTTGAGGAATTTACTTTGCTGATGATGTACAACTTAATATGAAACAACCAAACAAAACCTCTAATTGCAAATAAACTTTTATTAATAACCAGATATAGATTTATGAAGTATGAATATAGGAAAATGAGGTGCTTTTGAAAATGAACAGAGCACCCAGAGATAATAGCCTAGATGTTATTGAGCTTAAATGAATCGATATTGGCCATTTTGAGTCAATCATGTGGTTAACTATGTTAGGATCATACACTCAAAAAGAATAGCACTTAATTTCATTGTTGTGGTATGCTGCATTCTCCAGAGAAGCAAAACCAGTGATGCTTGTGTGGTGTGAGTTGCGGGGGTGGGGCCGAGGTAATTAGGTGGGTAGACTAGAAAAACAGATCTAGGGAAACTCATATGTACAGAGCAAAGAGCTTTATATAGAAGAGCACTTGTATATTGAGAACACATCCTAGCCCAATCTACGTCAATTTCATAAGTCTGCATTAGCCCATTTGGCTGATACCAATCTATAAATTCCTCTTCAGACTCATGCAAAACATGTAATGACACTGAATGCAGGAAGATCACAGGGCAGTGGATGGAAAGTCTTTTGGATCAAGTGGCAGTGGAGACATCCTAGCTGGCAGGGGTGTCGGTGGTTCTTCTAGCTTCAGGGCGCTGGCCTAGCTCCATGTTTCTTGCCAGCAGGAATGGCTCACAGGGAGTGAACTCTTTATCGCTGCTCCTCCCACATGAGGCCATCAAACTGTGACCTGATTGACAGGATAATGTCCACCTTTTTGCAAGATGGCAGGAGGTTATGTAACTGACACATGTGTGTATAAATAAGCACACACATATTCTAACAGCAAATTCTATAAAAAGAAAATGCCTAGAAAGTGGCTCACCAAATTTTAGAAGCAGGTAAGTTGTGTCTGGTTCAAGTTCATTGGTCACATGCTAAGCTGACCATGTAGCAGGAAGGAATAGGATAGGCGGAAGATCATGGCTGGTGAATACATGGATGTTTACAATGATAGCGGAGTGCAGGCTCAGAGGGCTCCCTGCATAGGCAAACAGTATGATGGGCTTTGGATTAAGTCCAATGAACCAGAGACAATGAGCCAGAGAGAGAATTTAAACCAAAAAGAATCAGAGAAGCCTTCTAACATGTCTACCTAATAGTGCTAAGTCACTCCTGAGGAAGCTTCTCTATTATTTTCCTCTTCTTTGTCTTCTTTATAAAACATATGTGTGTGTCCATATGTGCATATATATTATTGTTAATTAGATGGGGGTTTATATCTCAGCAAATTTTGTATTCAGCCACCAAACTATCAAACCTCTCAATAGCTTGTCCTGCCTCTGCTTAGATTTATTTATCTTCCTCTTCTGGTGGGATGCCATCTTCCTGCCCACCCAAATTAACACCTGTATGCCATCCAGGCTATTATTTAACCTTGTCCCACTTCACCCCATCAAGTTTTTGTATGAATACTTTGTCTTGGTTTTCCCCTTATAATACTGACCTCACATAATATCTATCCTTTTGTTATCACATAACTTCAATCACCAGATGCTTTTTAAGTTCATCCGGTGCCATGATTTGCTTCATAGTTTCATCATTATTTTTTAGCTGTGCATGGTATTTCATCTTTTTTGTATTTAGGGAAGATTTATACATTCCTCAACTTAAGGCTTTTAAGATGGTCTCCACTTGTTGCCTATTGTGAATTCACTGTAATGGATGAATGGGTTTGGAGGTCACATGGTATTTCTGTGATTGCCTGTCAGTTTGCCATACTATGGTGGCTGTGTGATAGAATTTTGAAAGATTGACTAGTTTATTGCAAATATACCTAACATAATATAGGAAAATGAATTGGAAATGTGATCTTGTAATATTCATCTTTTGTCAGCATGCTACTTGTTGCTGCCTTAAGTTGCAAAATTAAGTAAATGATATTATTTCAAAGGGTAAAAGGTATGACAGACTGAAACATAACTGTGAAACATTTGTTTGTGGATTCAGAATGTACAAGTGAGGAAAATATATGCAAAAACATACTTCTGCTTAGCAGACAGTGAAATAAACTGAGACTAAAATTTTGAATTAAATGGCATGTGTCTTTTATGTTACATTATAACAAACTATTATTGGTGTTATAATTTCTTACACAAGATCAATATGCTGAGGCAAATATGGAGATTGTCTCTCCTCCTGCCCATCATATCCCTTGTAATGGGATTTCTGTGAACTACCTCCGCCCCCCTCACCTGCCCCGGATCTGCAGACTCTCAGGAAATCGACATCCATGGAAGAAGTAGACAGAGGATTCTAATCCTAGAAATGCACAGGGAAAGTTCTAGCAATGCATTATGTTTAAGAATCAAGTTGGGCTGGGAAAGAAAAAAATTGAGCAAACACATCACCTAGTATCTCAAATTGAGCAAACATTTTAGCTGTCTCAATATATTTTTATCTAATATGTAGTGACCAAATGTACAATAGAACAAAATGCTCTGCATTGGCTCTGGTCCTAGGGTGATAAGTTTGAGTCCATTATTGTGGATATTGTGTCAATTCCTCTAATGGAGAGTTATCTTTACTTTAGGAATAATACTGTCTTTTCTCTAGCAATTAATTTTGTTCGGATAAATCCAAAGTCATGGAGGAGGGTAAATATCAGAGGGTAAACTCACAAGAGTAACAGAACTCTGCAAAGCAAAGCAAGAAGACTAGGAGATACTATAACAAAAAGAAAAGCAGGGGGTCTTGTTAATATTATAAAGAATTGGGAATTTTGAAGAATATTTAGCCTTTTGCATCTTCTGGGCCTTTCCATCTACCACTTTCCTGTCAAATTTTGATGGATAGTGATTTTTCTGTGATACTAGAAGTTATATTTCCAGTATTTTGAATGCCAGTATTGCTAAACAGGATGAACAGATTTAAGTACGAATCCACAATGAAGGAATAGTCTGCCACTTCTGAAGAATCAGTCACTGAAAACCTTACAGATAGAATAAAAACATTCTCAGATTCTGTAAACCTCATGAAAATAAGCAGAGCCTTTTAGATAGTGCCCAAAATGAGACCCTTGGGTTGGAACACATTCCAGATATAACTGTAGAAGAGCTGCCTTCTCAAAGCAGAGGGCACCATGAATGATGGAGGAAGCATCAAATGAAGATGGAAAGAATAATCTGAGTATTGTACTCAAAGATGCCAGTTAACATTCAGTCATTCCAAGTAGCAGATGATCAAGAACAAAAGGCATTGAAGATTCAAGTCCAAGTTATAGTGAGAATATTATCCAAAACCAAGGCTTTTGGAATTGGTGGAATACCCACTGAAATGTTTCACCAACTGATAAACCAGTGGAAACACTCACTTGTCTATTCCAGAAAATTGGAAAGAAAGTTTCTTGGACCATTGATTGGTATAAGTCCGTATTTGTACCCATTCCAAAGAAAGATGATCCAACAGAATTCTCAAATTATAACATATCATTAATATAACATGAAAATATGATTTTGCTTCAGCTCATACAGCAGGGTTTGTCACAATACATTGAAGGAAGCTGTCAGAGATTCATGCAGGATTCAAAAGAGATCAATGAACAAAAGATAGCATTAGTCACGCTACATGGATGTTGACTCAAGGCAGCGAATACAAGAAAGATGGCTGCTTGTGTTTTCTTGGCTATGCAAAAGCATTCAACTCTGTTGACCATAAGAAATTATGGAGTGTCTTGAGAAGGATGGGAATACCAGAACACTACACTGTGCTCAAGCAGAGCCTGCACATGGATCAAGACACAGTTGTGTAAACACAAGGGGTACTATGGTTTACAATCAGGAAAGGTGTGTGTCGGGGTTGCATCCTCTCATCATTGCTATTCAGTCTGTATGTTGAACACATCTTCAGAGAAGCTGCATAAGATGAAGAAGAAAGTGGCATCAGAATCAGAGGGAAAGAGGTTAATAATCTGTCATATGTAAATGACACATCTAGCTTTCTGAAAGAGTCAGACCGGAAATATTTGCTGATTTAGATCAAAGATTGCAACCTTCAATTTGGAATACAACTTGATGTATAGAAAACCCAAATTTTTATAACTGGATCTGTCATTAATTTCTTTGATAAAGGAAGAAAGGTTGATGTTGTTAAGGTCTTTGTCTTGGTTGGATCCACAGTCAATGCTCATGAACGCAGCAGTCAAGGGATGAAAGCACACACTTCATTGGTAAATCAGCTGCCCAAGGCCTCCTTAGAGTGTTGATAAAGAGGTTTCTTTTAGGACTAACCTGCAATTGAACCAAGACTTGTGACTTTCAATGGCCTTGTCTTCAAGTGAAATGTGAATGAGGAAGACCAACGCAGAATTGATGCCTCTGAACTATGGTACGGTAGCAAGGACTGAATGTACTGTGGCCTGCCAAAAGGACAAACAAATCTGTCTTTTAAGAAATATAGCCAGATTGCTCCTTAAGAGCTAGCATGGTGAGATTTTGTCTCATATACTTTGAACATATTATCAGAAGAGACTATTCAGTAGAAAGGGCCATCCTACTTAACAGAGTGACATTGACAAAAAGGAAGTCACTTTATAAGATGGATTGACACAGTGACTGATACAGAGGCTTCAAGTACAAGAATGGCTGTGAGGCTGTTGCAGGACTGAGTGGTGTTTTATTGTGTTGTACGTAGGGCTGCTAGAGTCTGAGTGAATGTGAGGGTACTTCAGAACAGAGAAACAGGCCTAGAAAACTTTGAAGTTTTAGTCATTCTTGGGGCTTTATGTTTTTGGACTTTTTTGGTGCTTTTCAAATAAACTGCACACATTCCTATTCATAAAGCTTTTGCTTACTATTTATTCTGAATGGATAGCAATTTCTTTATGTCTCACATGTTAGGCATTTTCTTCCTTCCTTAAAATGTCTGCCCAATTCTTAGTAAATCAGGAATGCCTTATGAATAACTGTATTTAAAACTGTTTAACTCTGCATACTTGTCTTGCTATCATGACTATCTTTCCTTAAAACCTTTAACATTTTAAATCCTATATTATATATAAATATATTGATTTCCTACTGAAAAATAACCTTGAGAGAAATGGTATTTGCACCCCTAGAATAGTGGAAGGTACACACTAGTTGTCCAGGAAATATTTGCAGAGTGAATGAATTCATAATTGAATAAGTAGAATGACTGATCATCTCTTTTTCCTGGTGCTTGAGTAATCTGAATGACTGTACATCTCAGAGCTGAGAAATCCCATGGAGAACACATATGCTATAGTTATTAATGGAGATAATATGGGTGGGCAGAACTAAGAACTCACAATCCAACTTACAAAATGGTTGTGATCCAAAAAGTTAATATGTAAGCAGTTTTTAAATTTGGAACACAGTGCTACAATAGACATTTGTTTCCCAACTGAATCATAAAGGCTTATTTAACTCACATTGTGGATGAATTACAGAGTTAATTTTCCATTATTTCTTGCTGGTGTTATATAGAATGTTTCATCTGGGATCCCAGGTTCTTTACAAACATATGTCCACTTTAGTGGATTATGGCCAGGATAGTAATAAAATATATATTAAACAATTTCAGGAGTGTTGTAGAAATCAAAGTCTTCCAAATGCCCGTATTTGTATGCATGGGTGAAATTTACTGAAATGAGAAGATATGAGCTAAAGAAATAGTCTAGTTTGCCTCTATGATTCTAATACAGCACACATTAAGCCCCCTGACCCCTGGCCAATGGGGTCAATCACTGCCATCCGTTGCTCGTTTTTCAGAGGCTGTCAGTGTTGAGAGGAGTGGAGAGCTCCATATATTTCCCTCCCAGAGACTGGTGAACTCAAACTGTTGACCTCACAGTTAGAAGTCCAATGCATAATTTTAATACCACCAGAGCTCTTGAGGGCCCTCAGGTTCACGTAAAAGACAGACACTATAATGGCTTGCATTATTTCATTTATTGCAATTCTTTGGATGAAGTTATTCCTTGTCCACAACTGTTGACTCGGTCTCCTAGTTTCATTTTTAAAACAGGTATTTAAACTTCATTTTTGTTCTACTGCTCTCATTTTGGCCATCTATGCTCCTGGTAATCAGTGCCAGAGAAGATCTGTTGGCTTTTCTGCTTCTTTCTAAGATGTGACTATATTCATGTTGCTCAGAATATGAAAGTTGACAATTGCTTACACAATGAATATTTAGCTTCATCACACGTGGGTGGAAAAGAAGTTCCAGATATGTACTTAATGTAATGCTTGACATCATCTCAAGTACTCTGAATGTTTCCTTGGATATTTACCTCTATATTGAATTATGTTTTGTTATGTGGTGTGGTTTATAGTTCTTTTTAAAAAGTAAATCATTTTATTGGGGGCTCATGCAATATTTTTCACCATCCATGAAGACATATATTGTGTCAAACACCTTCATACACTTGCTGCCATCATCATTCTCCAAACATTTGCTTTCTACTTGAGCCCTGGAAACAGGTCTTCATTTTTACCCTCCCTGCCCACTTCCCCTCCCTCTCAAACCCGTGATAGTTTAGAATTATTACTATCTTGTCATATCTTATACTGCCTGACATCTCCCTTTGCCCACTCCTTCACTGTCCATTATCCAGATAGAAGGTTATATGTAGATCCTTATAATTTTCTCCCCCTTTCTACTGCACCTTTCATCCACCCTCCGGCTATCTCCACTCTCACTACTGGTCTTGAGGGGTTCATCTGTCCTGGATTGCCTGTATTTCCAGTTCCCATCTATACCAGTGTATCTCTTTCAGTCTAGCTGGATTTTTCAGCTAGAATTGGGAGCATGAGAGTTGAGTGGAGGAAGACTTTAATAACTAGAAGAAAGTTATCTGTTTCATCATTACTTCACTGCACCCTGAGTGGCTCATCTCTTCCCTACAACTTTCTATAAGGGGATGTCTAATTGCCCATGAGTGAGCTTTGGGCCCCCGCTCTGCACACCCCCTCACTCGCAATGATGTGATTCTTGTTCCTTGATGCTTGAAACCTGCTCCTGTCAACCCCTGATCACACATGAATTATGCTTTTAAGTAACAATTTTACTATTTTTTATTAAATCATTTTATTGGGGGCTCTTACAGCTCTAATCAAAATCCATCCATTCACCCATTGTGTCAAGCACTTCTGTACATTTCTTTCCCTCATCGTTCTCAAAACATTTGCTTTCTGCTTCAGGTCCTGGTATCCACTCCTTATTTTCCCCCATTCCTCCCTGTTTCCCCATGAACACTTTATAATTGATAAATTATTATTATTTTGTCATATTTTATACCATCCAGCATCTCCCTTAACCCACTTCTCGGCTGTTCATCCCCCAAAGAGGAAGTTATATGTAGAACCCTCAATATGTTCTCCCTTTCCACCCAACCTTCCAACCTCCCTCCCATTGCTGCTCTTCTCTGAACTGGCCCTGAGGGGTCCTTTTATCTTGGATTCCCCATGTTTCCAGTTCCTGTCAGTACCAGTGTACATCCTCTGCTCAAGCCAGATTTCTAAGGTTGAATTGCATCATGACAGTGGGAGGAGGCAGCATTTAAGAACTGGAAGAACATTCTATGTTTCATCATGGCTGCACTGCACCCAGACTGGTTCATTTCCTCCCTGAGATCCTTCAGGTGAGGGAATGTCCAGTTGCCTATAGATAGGCTTTGGGTAGCCACTCTGCATTCCCCCTCATTCACTGTAATATGATTAATTTTCTTCTTTGAAGCCTAATAGCTGATTTTCTTAACACCTTGTGATCACCCAGGCTGCTATGCTTCTTACATGTGTGCTTTGCTGATTCTCAACTAGATGGCTACTTGCTTATGTCTTTAAGGCCTCAGACTCTATATCCCTTGATAGCCAGATACCATCAGCTTTCGTCACTTTTGCTTATGCGTCTGCTTTGTCTACAGTGATTGTGTTGGGACAGACTGGAGTGTTTCTTCCATGTGGGCTTTGTTGTTGCTCAGCTAAACAGACACTTGTTTATCTTCAAGTCTTTAAGAACTGAGGTGCTATATCTTTTGATAGACGGGCTCTAATTCTGCAGTGATTATTGTCTGTGTAACATGTTCAAGAAGATGGCACTAACACTTGTTGCTATGGACCTGTTTCAGGAAACATAAATTTACCCATCTACAAATCAACTTCCAAGGGAATTCCTTAATCCTCTTCTCTACTCATCTCAATGGTCAAAGGGATTTTCTCTATTAACTCCATCAGTGATAAGAGCAGAATATATTGGTTCTGCTGTAGGTAGATGGCATTTTCCTTATAGCCATTTATTGAAATATTGTATGTCTCCATAGTTTGGGAAATGGTTAAAAAGCTAAAATTATTTTATTTTTAAATACATTTTAGTCATTGCTTCATTTAGCTATTGCATTCACAATACTGCATAAGAAATAATTCTAAAACTGTTGCAGTGTGTTAGACAATAAGCATGTATTGTGCACATTGTTGTGGAGATTGGGTAGGATTTTTTATTTTAGTTATAATTAAATCTGTATTATTTTTCATTTCTAAGGATCATTGGTGCGATGAAATTCAGAAAATAACTCAGTGGCCAATCTTGTAGAAGAGACCCATAATATGTTTGCCCATTCCAAAGAAAAGTTATTCAGAACAATGTGAAAATTAAAGAACAGTAGTATGGCCACTACCACAATTAAGTTAAATTTTCTGAAGATCATTAAAAAATGATGCCAAGAGCATAATGAGAGAGAACTGATACATATTCAAGCTGAATTCAGAAGATGACTTTTCATGTAGGATATGATGGCAAATCAAAGATTAAGTTTTGGGTGAAAAAGAACAGAATGCTGTTTATAGAAGAATTATTGCATTTTAATTATGATGTTGGTGAAGTATATTGAATGTCCCTTGAATCTCCAGAATAAAAAATAGTGTTGAAAGAAATACAGTCAGAATTCTCCGTAGAGGTGAGGATCATAAGACTTTGTCTTATATATTGTGGACCTCTTGTCCAAAAGGATCAGTCCCCTAGGTAAGCACTATACTTGGTAAAGCAGATGATTAGAGATGAATTGGAATAATGGCCACAGCAATGAGCTCAAACAAAGGAATAATTTCAAAATTGACTTAGGACTAGACCATATTTTATTCTTTTGTACATTGAGTCTCTATGAGTAGGAACCAATTCCACGACACTTAACAACAACAGAGGTCCATCTGACAATTGAATGACGTAGGCTGGCTTTGGTTGAGTCTGTGCATCTGTCTGCGGTGCAGACTCATGCATCATCTGTGGATTGGCTCTAATCCATTTATTTCTCACCTTCCTCCCAAGGACTATGAAGTAGCTTATACTAATCTTCTTAAAGTGAAGATAGTCAGCCAAGAACATTATGCTCCCAAAATTTAAGCTAAATTATACCTTTGCTTGCAATCCATCTACTAAACTTCAGTTTGCCAAAACAAATTCCAAGCAAGTCAAGAGAATGAATGGGAAGACACCAAGAAATTGCCAGGAAATTTATAGTGTCAGAAGTGTGAATAATTGGGGCCATTAAATTAACCAGTCACTACACTCACTGTACAATTGGGAGAGAGACATTTAAGTGCAGAAACATAGTTCTGCAAGTTCAAATAGTATCAGAATCTTAGGAAATAAAATTTATTATTGTAATATTGTCCCTTAGAAGTCTTCTCCAAAACATTAAGTCAAAACTGTTGAATGCAGTTAGTGTCGTGGGATATCTTAGGGAAAATGGCCACTTCTACTAATTGCTTTTTATTAGGAAATAAAAATCATTTAAGCTTCCCCTATAGTTCTATTTTCAGAGGAAAGTATAAACACTTCCATTCTTTCTTTTAAAATATTATGAATGTGGACCGATAATTGGTTGTGGTCCCATTTTGTGGTAAAGAAGATCTTCTGAAACTAGATCATCATTGTGGCTGTGCAATTTTTTCATTATACTAGAAGTCACTAAATTATATATAACTGGTCAAATTTTATTGCATTTGAATATTTTCACAATAAATATGTTATTAAAATATTTTAAAAGTAGTACCTTGATAAGGGTGTGGGGGAAAGTAATACCTCTTTGATATAATCTCATGCAAAAGATATGACATGTACTAAGGGGATTGAAAATATTAGTGAAAATTTTCCATTATGTTTCATTCTACTTTTCCATGACATGTGTGTGTGTGCGTGCACACCATCAAATCAATTTTGAATCACTATGCAGGTTTTCTGAGGCTGTAAATCTTTAAGGAACAGATGAACTCATCTTTTCCCCACTGGTGCTTGCACCAACAACCTTGCAGTTAGCAATCTAATAATTACTGGACAGTGCTGCAAATGCAAGTATGTATACAACAGAGCTTAAAACTGGACAGAGCCCACAGTTTTTGTCTTTTAAGGGTATTTCAAGAAACAATTTCAAGGATATTTAATAATGACCAAGTTTATGAAGAATAAAGAGAAATTAGTTATAGTCTTTTAATTTCAAAGTTGAATTTTAGAGTGCTTTTGTAAATCGGATTTGGGTATAATTCTCAGTTAAATGCAATGTAAAATCTTAGAATGTTTGTGAGAATAAAACAAAATGAGATCATGTGATTCAATGCCCTTGGAGAAAATAAAGCACTTTACAAATGGATATCCTTATTATAGTGGAGTAAAAGAGCACAAATTTGTGATTTTAAAGCATCAAGTATATTGTTAAAATATTTTCTACTATCGGGGCTGAGCCCCGGTGGCGTAGTGGTTGTGCGCGGGACTGCGGCCCACTGGGACGGAGGTTCAATTCCAGCAGTGGGGCTGGGCCTCCTACTCCCACCACCGAGAGCAGTGATGCCCCCCCCCAAAAAAAAAAAACCCAAAACAAAAAACAAAACAAAATATTTTCTACTATCTAGCCCTTTTCTCTCCCCCAAGTTCCATTTGCTTTGAATCACTAACAGCATAATCACACTGTGATAAGAAATCTAATATAAGGGCACCATGAAGTGCCTATTAGCTATCAAACTCGGGTTCTGGGGGAAGAGTAGAATATATTGAAGAAGAGGAAAACATATCTGGCTTCATAAATGAAGAAAATTATAGTATAAGTTTTAATTTAAAGTATTTCCTCTGGTTTTCTTTTTAATCATTGTTCCAAATTCTTTTCACCATACACCAGGTTTTTAAATAAGGTATTTATTGATATTCTAAAAATATAGAATAAAATTAATATTTGCTATTTCGAATCTGATGGCAAGTTCTTGTTAAAGTTTAAATTTCACAAGTGTTTGTTTACATGATGTTCTCCTAGGATCTTGTGACTAGATCAACTATACTTGAACTGGATCTTTTTGCTTAAGATTATAATTATTTTTATGAATTTAAGCTTAATGAGAATGGTATAAACTGAATATGCCATATTAAATAAACCATCACATATACAATTATTGTTATTTTTAAAACATCATGGTATACATTAGAAAGATCATTTACTTAATCTAATTTTATTTTTTACCAATATGATTAGTTTAGTAACGTTAAAGCATAAGAAATAGCACATTTAATGGATTACATTGAATTTTTGGTGGTTGCAAATTAGTTTTAAAGTGGTAAATTTTGTGATTCAACAAAATAAAAGCACTGTTGATAAACTATATACTGAGATACACTATAAGGCACACTTAATGTCGTTTACTCACAAAATTATTTTCTTCTGTGATTTTGTTACTAAAAATATTGTAGGCTTTCTGGAAAACAGATTGCTTTCTTAATCAAAGCTAGTGCCATTTTGAATGGTTTGGGCCATGTTATCACTTAATCTACATCTTAAAATTTATCTAAACCTGAAAAGAGGACAGTGAAACAAACTGTGGAAGAAAATGTGCTTATATTTTAATGAGAAACATTAAAGATGCTGACAGTATCATTTCAATGTATCAAGCTTATGGAATAGATAATCAACAGATAAGCTACTTTGAAGACAAAGGATTTGTATTTTCCATACTAAGTATCTTAGTGTATTGATTTCATTATCAATTGTATGTGAGTCAAAAACCTCGATTTTATTCTAGAATGTTTTCGATTAAACATGGCAGTAATCAGAAAAAAATCTGCAAAATTGAAATATCTTACCTAATTTAAATTATTTTATAAATCTAAAATACATAAATATAATTACCTGAAATGATAAAATCAATCATAACACAATTGTATTTTTAAAGGAGTTAAGTAATACTAACAAAGACCAAAGAAAACAGTTTTGCAGTTTTATTAAGACACCTGCAGAACGTGGCACCTTTACAACGTCCCTGTGGTTTTGGCAGGGAGGTGCTCTGCCAGTTCTCACTCATCCTGACCCTGGGTGCATTCAAGTGAAAGTCAGCTGCCTTTGGACCATTTCCTCCTGGTGTTCGGCCTGGGTTGGTCATTGCACACACTGTCAATCTATCTCACTGAGGCTCTCTCTGTCTCTCTTTCCTGCTTACCCTCTATTTTACTCTCGATGTCCTTCAAAAATCTCCTATCTGACAACATAAACAAAGAATGTGAAAGAAGTCTCCTCATCCTGATAGCTAGTGGAAATATTAGCTACAATCAAAAACGGAAAAAAAGAAAACAAAACAAAACATGCAAAACAGATTTTTCATTCTGGAAATTCATGGTACCTTCAAATTTCCTTAGCAACACTATAATTCAAATGCACCATGGTGGTCCCTTTTCATTGTCCTGCTAACGCCTGTTTATGAGGTAACTAAAAATACAATGGCTTTGGACCAAATACACTTTAGTCCTAAAATTGACATATTTAATTATTAATACTTAAAGAAGAAGTTTTGCAACTGACTTTCTGACTAAAATACCTTCTTTGATTTATTTATTGTTGATTCTCTACGTGTTGATTTTTGAATTCAAGTAAAATTAAACCCTTGGCAATTTCAATGTTTTACCCTTTTATCATAAAATTCTATATTGGTATAGTCCTGAAGATGTTTTGTTTCCTTAATGTTTAGGTATAAATTACACTTAAGGCTTTGAATTCATTGTTAAGGGCCTCAATCTCTCTAGACTTTCAGTAAACAAGTTGGGGTTATCTGTATAATGAAGGTTGTTAAAGAGCCTTACTCTGATCCTGCTGCTTCATTCTTCTTCATACAGTCATCTTCTTGGATTTCTTTACTCAGCATGAAGATTGAATA
The DNA here is from genome assembly GCA_004026705.1 of Nesogale talazaci. Lineage (NCBI taxonomy): Eukaryota > Metazoa > Chordata > Mammalia > Afrosoricida > Tenrecidae > Nesogale > Nesogale talazaci. The sequence continues at coordinate 1,685 of PVJH01002580.1, read as the reverse complement.
AGCATGGTGAAAGGATACAACCAAGAAATACCCCTTCCCTTATTTTAAACTAGTTAGTATTCCTGTTTTTTGTTCAAATGACTTTTTCTTGGTCTATGTACAGGTTCTAAATGAGCACAAAAAATTTTTACAATGACATCCAACATTTTGGTTTTTGCTGTTATAATGACATACCTCTTTCCAAGTTCTGTTCTGAAACCAACTTCCGTTTCTGGCAATTCCCTGTCCGAGTATTGCGATAATCATTTCTGAAATATCTCAAAAATATTTGACTGTAATATAATAATGTTGTTTGATTTGTATTCACTTTTCTTTTTTTAAAAATTTTTTTTGTGACCCACCTTCCGCCTTTTTATATATTCAGTTTTCTGGACCAGATTTCTCAGTGGATTGGCAGTGAAGGTTTAGCAATCCAACAGAGGCGACATAGTACAAAGCAATCAATGCTATAATGAGATCCGCAATGAGCAGTCCATCAGTCGCACAGAAATTAGGGTGAGCTGCAACCCAGTTATACAAGTCAGACTCCGGATACAGTTGAAAACAAGTGGCCTCACAAAGCAGGCTTATTTCCTATGGAAGTCGACACGGAGAAAGTTTGCTTGATTTTTTGCTGGATCGAAATCTTGAATCTGGATCATCACCCTTCAGTTCTTTGAACTTGGGCTCAAAGCCCGTCATACTATGTGAAAACCCCAGGTGTCATCAGTGGTCTATTAATTGAACTGATGACCCTGAATTCATTTGCATCTCCAGATCTCTGTGATCTCCCTGCAATGTTAGGTTCATCCGTCCCTGCAGCTATATGTTCAGCCTAGAGAAGCATTCAGCATAATATCTTAACTTGGAAACTGCCAGAACTTGCCATTTTCTACAACTTAGCTATTTTCTTTATATAAATTTCTCTCTGTGTGTGCATGTTTGTGTGTGTATACACACATACATACATATGCAGATGCTGACTTCTGACTAAAATGCATTGTTTTTTTGTTTTATTCCATGTTTTATTGTTTCCTTTGTTATCTATCTATCATCTATCTATCTATATTAATCATCTGTGAGACTGCTGTTATTAAGGTGTCTTCCAGTTTGTTTGGATTCACAGGACTTTCTTTATAATAGAACAAAAACACTGACTATTCCCTACCATCCTCACAACTGGTCTCATGTTTGAACCCACTGTTGCAGTCAATCCGTCAATCCATTTTGTTGATAGTCTTCTTTTTTTCAAGATCCCTGTACTTCTCTAGTGAGTGATCTTTCCTGACAATATGTCCAAAGTGCATAAGATGATGTCTTCCCCTTCTAGTTTCTTAGGAGCATTCTGGAGGATGTACAACATATGACATCATTGCTAATGTCAGGTGTATATTGGCTGCAAGCAAAGAATACCCTGAACTTATTTACTTCTGTTTTATTGACTACACCAAAGCCTGTGTAGCTGATAGCAAACTCTGGATAAGCTTGAGAAGAATGGGAATTCCAGAACCCTTTATTTGCTCACAGAAAGCTTGACCATGTACCACAGGGCAGTCGGATAAACAGAACAAGGGAATAATTTAAATCAGGAAATAGGAGCAATATGCTTGGACATTCTCACCATACTCATCCAGTCTGTCTGCTGAGAAGATCACTGGATAAACTGCGTTATATGAAGAAGAATGGTACATGACGATGAGAAGAAG